>WOGR01007211.1:0-12539 GCA_015342045.1 Leptinotarsa lineolata
CCCAATGATCACTTACCCCACGGTGTGGGGAGTGGTCGTTGGTTGATAATGCTGGCGCGCCCTCCCGAATGTATTGGGGCTTCGGGGGATAGGGCCTGACCAGCGCACACTTCAGTGAAAAAATAAATAAATTATAATAATAACTTAATTCACAAGAGTCGAAGTATATTTTTTCAAAGAACGAGTTGAATAAAGTGCTTAGGCGAAAAGTGCAGTAGTACTTGTTTCGCAAACAATAAGTATAATGTAATGAAAATAATACAAAAATAAAACAATGGAAGACAATAATATTGCATTACAAAAAATATAAATGTTGATTTAAAATAGTTAAAATGATATAATAATAATAATGTAATGAAATAGTTGAAATAAAATAGATAAGACTAAGAGTAGGTACAAAAATACAAATACAAATATAAAATAATTTTGTTCATAATTGAGCAAATACATAGTTCGACGAGTGCCCCTGTTTAGAGATAACATCAGTTATAATATAATATACACACGCATTTATAATATTCCAGTGATAATATGAATGAAAAATAAAATAAAATGGGGGATCGTTGGTTATAATTATTGTCTCTGAAAATTTTGAACTATTAAGATAAGGAAAGTCAGCGTCATCAGCGAGCCCTATAATATCACCCTTGCTCCGTATGGCGAGCATTCCGTTTATGTAAATATTGAATAAGATAGGGCCTAGAACTGTTCCCTGCGGGATACCATAATCTACCTTGTTCATTCAGATAAATTTTAAAGAGATTCAAGCTATTGCTTCTTATGCCAATATCTTCCAGAGTCTGAAGAAGTAGATCATGACCAACAGTATCGAAGGCTTCGCTCAAATCATTAAATATGGATAAATACGGCATGCTCTCCTCCAAGGTGATTATATTTTTTATATAAGTGTAATTATTGCATCTTCAGTAGAAACATTTTCTCTGAATCCGAATTGATGATCAGAGAGAATTTTATATTTGTTTAAGTATGAGGCTAGTCTCTTCTTCAAAACTGTTTCCATAATTTTTGTTAGGTTTGTTATGAGCCATATTGGTCTGTAGTTTGCTACTAGATTGTCCTTTCCGTTTTTGTAAATTGGAATCACCCCTGTTTCTTTGAGTGCTTCAGGCCAAATACTGTTTTACAGGCACAAATTAATGACATAGGCAAGTGATTCCTTAATAATATCACGTACGTACCATTTTCAATGTTTCTCCTTGAATTTCGTCTATACCAGCTGATTTTTTAGACTTATTCTAGAGAGTTAGTGTATAGGACAAAGGAGTTCAATGTTTCTCCTTGAATTTCGTCTATACCAGCTGATTTTTTAGACTTATTCTAGAGAGTTAGTATATAGGACGAAGGAGTTCAATGTTGTTTGTCTATTCATAACGAAATGCGGATCTCTGTTTATTTTAGTTGCCATTTTTGCCTGTCTGTGTATAAAAAGTGATAATTGCAAATCATTAGGATTTTTTGTACTTCTTTTGCGAGCATGTTTTTGTCTTCCACTGATTTAACTAAAGCATCGGTAATTCATGGTGTAATCTTAGTGTTTTTACTCTTCGTACGGTATCTATGTGTGCAGTCGTTTATTGCGCAAGTAAGAATATTAAACAGTTCCTTTACTGCTGACTTTGGTGTGGTCGAAGAAAAAACCGTCTGCCAAGAAGTTTTATCTATATTGCGATTGAGATAAGTTTTAAAGTAATGATTATTTGATGATTTTTTCAAAGTTAAATACGATTTGGAGTGTTATCGTGTATTGATCTATTATTTTTGTTTGAATTATGAGTGGTAATATGTATTAGATATTTGATTTTGACTTGATGACTATATATGATCAACACATGTCCCTCTGTTGTTATGAACCCTGGTCTGACTGTTCATCGTCGACATATAGCCGTTTTCGTTTAGGATACTGCGGTATTCTTAACAAAAATCTTAATTTTCCAAGATATCTATGTTAAGATCCCCAATGAATATTGAATAACAGTCATCGTTCTTATCATTATTTTCTATAAACTCTTGTGAATCACTATTGAATTCATGCGGATCTGTTGAAGGAGATCTATATATAGCTGTCATAACTAGATTTTCCAATGAGTTGAGTTTAACATCTATGCGGATTGTTTTGCTATCAACAAGTGGTTGTATATGTAAATTCATATTTCGACTTGATGTAAAGAATAAAACCATCGTTTTGGTTACTTCTCCCTCTGTTGTAAATCAAGCTATATCCAGCAATATTATAAAGCTCAGGATTTTGTATAACCTAGGTTTCGGTGAGAACAATGCAATCAATATCAGAGGTTAGACTGTTCAGAAATAATTTGAATTCATCAAAATTTTTGTTTATGCTGCGGATATTGTTGTGAATGATTGTTTGTATTATTGATCTTAAGTATGTTATTTAGCTCATTGTTATCCTGTAAGGTATGTAGTAAGGTATATGAACAAAAGCAATCTTTTTCGGTTCCAAAACCATATCCCTAACGGATGAAAATTATTGATGAGGTAGACGATTTTGATTTAAACGGTATTGGAAGGAAACTACCTCATTTTTTTTCAAAACAAAATACCAACAATAGATTCACTTTTAGAAGTTGTAAACGATGATCCAGATCTACCAAAAGGTCGACATTCCATAAATCATTAAAAAATGTTTAAAATTTAAAAAAAGAGGGAGAAATAGTTTGTTGTTCGAGAAACCAGAAATAGCATTGTGGAGACGACAATATTTAATGAAAGAGATAATAGAAAAATCTATTAACAGGATGAAACGTAGGTAAACGCAGGACACGATAAGCCCAAAATTTGGGTTAATGTATCGATAACTTCTTCAAGACAACCCTTTTTAGATGGCCTCTCAACTGGCTTGAAAAACCCTTCATGTAAAATTTACCTTATTAGGCTTAGGCCGCACTACGGGTAAACCGCCGCAGATTTTAAACGTCTGATTTTGTGAGTAAAGGAAACTAATGGAAGCGGTCGTACTGACAGTTTTTTTCCGCGACTGATTTTAAAACCGTGACTTGTTACAGAATGGCTAGCGGAAAAAACCGCGCCAACATTTTTAGTTCATATTTGCGGAATTCTTGATGACGTTTTCTTTTTCTGTTTATTAGTATTAGAGCAACAACAAATACAGCTCTTTTGAAATACCTCTTCAAACCGAAAACCGTGGCCAGTTTCGAGATTTTTAACCGTAGTGTGTGCGCCTCGGGCGGTTTTGCGGTTTATTGCTTGCGGAAAAAAACCGTAGTGCGACCTCAGCCTTATACTCTCAAGAAACCGCGTATGTTTGTGAAAAAAATAACTTGTTATTGTTATGTGATGTTATTCGTATGAAAAGAAACGCTTTTCCTGTTTCAACTAAAACAAAATAAATCCCTTTTCAGAAAAAGAAAAAAAGTTGATAATATGTAACATAGGGAGCGAAATCGGTTTGGTTCCCGACGGCTTGTGGCCGTTAATATTTATACTTAGCTTTTATTAGTGCGCATGTGCGAGCTGGAAGTTCTAACCCAATCCCTACATTCCAATGTTCGAACTTAGTATCGTTCTAAAATATTTCTAAATCGATTCGGAAAAAAACAAAACGCTTTGGGACGATCCCAGAACTGTTCTAAATAAACCAAAATAGAGTTTAATAACTGCACATGATCGAACTGTACTGAACTGAGAAACAAAACAAACCTATCAAGTTCGCGAATCAGATACGTTATTTCCATTACTAAGTCCGTCTTTGGCGAAAAATTCCACGTTTTAGACGAATTCAATCTGAGGCGTGGTATTTTAGGTAAGCTAAAAGATCTCTGACTGGCAGGTGAGTTTTTTGTTATTATTCATTAAAGAGCTGGCATATCCATGGTTTCAGAACGTTTACACCAACAATAATGAGGAGGTGGGTTAAATACTGCGAATCGAGACGATTCGAGTCATGTGAAACTTTTGTCAGAGATGCGAACAAATGACAGATCCAAATGACTATCGAAATTATTTGCGAATGGACGAGACTACGTTTAATCATCTTCTAAGCCTTGTTGGGCCTATTTTAAAAGGCAATATTCAGTGATGCGAAAAGCAATTACTGGTAGATCGTATAAAAACTTGAAAATTCTTAGATGCATTGTAGCCCAAACATTGGGTCGGCTTATACGTGTGAAATGAATATACGTAATGTATTGAAAGAAAATTATATGAAGGTAATAATAACTTCATTTCTTTATCAATAGTAATACAAGACCTCAAAATGTTATCGATAAATTTCCATTTTTTAACGAAAACTTTATAAAAAAATATCACAGAACTGACCGATACTTGATAAAAATTCACTTTAGATTTCATTGAAATTCAGAATAAAACTTCCATTCGAACATCTCTTATTATAAGGATAAGTTTCGATTATGATCTTGGAATTTGTGGATATCATAATATACATAAACTTTTGGTAAGCAAGAAGGAGTTTGAATTGTTGGATGATTAATGTGTTATGTGAATCAGTGAAGTGTGTCTCTTGTACCTGTTCATTGTATTGGTGAGTTTCATTTGATTTACATATTCATTGGAGTTGTCTTAGTAGAGGTATAGTCTAGTTATTATCATAATCATAATATCAAATTGAACCTATGAATTTCTGTAGAAGCATTTATGGAAAGTTTCATTATTTAGTCACTATATTATATTTGATTCCATTGGTTCAATTTAGTTACAAAAGAGTGATTTTAATGGTGAGAAAGATGCATATAACCAGACCCGAGTTTCAGATATAATTTCATTTCATGGCTGAAAGTTTTATCGCTATTAGGAAGAAGCGTTTATCGCTGTAAAACTCTGTTTTGCTGGCCTAGCTATCAATTTTTTCCTTCATTTTATTGTTTTGATGGAAATAATAAAAATAACTACAAATATACATTCAGAACAAATCAGAAGCTTAATTTTTTTGGCAATTACTATAATTTAAAGATTGAATACATATTTTGCATTTGCGTAAATGTCAGAGACAAATATATACTGCCGGCAGACGACGAAAATTTTGTAAACTTTGTTGTACATCTTGAGAAATTAAGATACTAATGGTCTCCGTGACAACTGTCGTCCGTATTAACTTATTGAACAAACATTTTGTAAATACTCGATTTATTAATCATTCTGATAAATAGGCTTGCTTTGTTACCATCTTTTCCAATTTTGAGACAATATTCATAGCAATCGACATAAATTCATCATCCTCAACTTTTTCTGACGAGTTGAGCATAATACATGCGAGAGAAGATACTAATAAACAACTTTCCATAACTTGTTAAGGATCTGGTATATTTGGTAAAATATACCTACCCTCCGCATCCACGACTCTATAATGTGCGAAAGCTCATACATCTCAAAATAGTCAAAGAAATTGTAAAGTTAACCGAGCTCAAGTGCTAATTCAGTAAAACATTTGCAAAAGTTGAAAGGATTTAGAATGAAATCGATAAAATACCAAAATATTTTAATTTTGTTTGCAGCGGTTCGATGAGACTCGGTGATAAAGATGGGTTCAGAGCATTAGTATTAAAGACGGCGTTATTAATATTTGTTTTTTGCAACTCATTAGATGTTTGTCACGACGATTCTTAGATGATACTCATTGCGGTACACATTTCACAGTTACACATTATAACTTCCTAGGAATTTAATGATTTTTCAAAATATCAAAATAACTGAATAAACGGTTTTGTGGAAACGAAGTGCTTATATTTCATTCAAGCAAGTGTTTCTCAGAGTTGTAACTTATTTTGTTTTATCAACAATGAAATGTCAACAAAATGTATTTATTTCCTGTAACAAAATTCCTTTTACCGTGCAATAAAAATAAGTATTATTGTTTTTATTATTATTAACATAAGAAAAGTATTTCGTACGAGAAAAAACTCATACAGGAACTGAGAGAAACTTCAGTTATAAAGTTATAATTACTTTTTGTGAATTTCCACGTTCACATGTGTGAAAAGTAAACAAAGTTCGTATTTTGTAAGATCGAAATGCGTAAAATCTCTTAGTCAACGATTCAATATTTAAAGTTTCCTCTACCTCTCCATAGAGTGGCGATAGTATTCAATTTGTTAGCCTTTATTTCAGACCCACCCTCAGTGGTAGGAGAATGAAAAATATACCATAGCGAGGACTTTTGGAGACATCTATACTCCATTCGGTATTATCTGAGAGTGAAAGAATTTTTCAGGACTGCAAACATGCCGGTACATCAAAGAAAGCAACATAGTCGTCTCAAGCAAGTGACACTGCAATTCATTCACAAAGTCACTGATATATTTCTACCCGCTGTGCCCCTTAAGGACGCCGCTAAAGAGCCATTAAAATAGTGAGTTGCGACAAACGACATCGAAAGAGGCGGCCGACGATTTTTCCCATATTGCGTTGAAGTTAGTATTAACAGGAGTGGGGGTATAAATATAGATTTTCCAATGATATATTCTGTATGATGCGAATATAATTAAAATATCGTGAAAACTAATGTTGTTTAAATATATTATTTTGAGGACAATTTGTATTTGAAATAGTTTTTTATTTAGGACTGTTACTACAGATCTATAAAATAATCAGAATATTAAATTTAAAAATAAATACAAATGTTGAAAGAGCCAAAAATTACTGCATTTGATAATTTAGCTTTTTGAAAAAAAATCTAATTAGTCAGTAACTTGAAGTTATAAAATTTTCCAATTTCTTTATCCAACCTATTTGAATCGAAACATTATAATTTGTGTATAATTCGTCTTTTGATATAAATCAATTTGATATTATTATTATTGATACTGATAATATCAAATTGATCGTAGGTTTGATAATAAAGATGGATAAAGTCTTCGAAACGTCACCAGCTAAGCATACAAATAAAATAGGTTTCCGCGGTTAGAAATTTGAACATCTGAATTTCGGGTTGAACCGCGCTCAAAGTTTTGCATTGTTCGACGTTTTTGCTTCGCCTTTGAAACCCTTTTCAAGAAGTACAAAAGTGTGTTTTCCTCTCCATTCTACAATCTTCGATTTTTCTATTAACATGCTCTTTCTATCTTGTTTTCCATAGGTGAAGTAGTATCTTCCATAACCTAGATTTTCTTATATCAGGAAAAAACTGTCTTCACGAGTAACTGACAAAACCTTATTTAATGTAGGTATTTCGTTTTTTATGTAAAAAGAGTGTATTGTTCTCCTAACAGAATTCTTGACTTCTTTGTCGATAACCAAACACTTTCTGTAGTGTATACTTTCGGCTCCAAAAAGCTGTTGTTTTCCTTGAGTTCCTTAAGATTCTAAAAATTTTCGATCTATTGACACCGGTTATACTCGCGCATTGTTGTACTACTTCCTCCATACTTTTTATTTTGGGCGGATATTGTATTCTTAAAGAATTATAAACATTCAAAACAATTGTTTTTACATTTAATGCTGACAGTTTCGGACGCTTTACTGTTCCCGTACTACAAGCTTTCATGTTGTATAGCTTTTTATTCACTGAGGAATAAACTGAAGAATATCACTAAGACTAAGACTAACCGATTCACCAAGGCCTTTAAACTCCCAACATAAAATAATGTAATATTTTATTCCTATGGAAAAAGGCAAGTCGGTCCTATTGATGGGTGCAGTGTCAGTTGACGGTATAATTCAAAGGAATATCTATTTAAACCGCCTTCAAAAAAACAATGTATTTTCAATTTCCTTCACATAAATACTCATTTTTTGGAGAATATCTTGGTTACCACTGGACAAATATACTGCTATAGTTTCTCTCTTTTCTGGATAGATTATAATGGTCTTCATATCCGTAACTGATGAAAATATCGAACCAGTCCGTCTCTGGAAGCGGAGCAAGACAGTGGATCCACTCCCCTGTTTGACCCAGAATCGAGAAGCTTGTTGTCATATACCACGCACACCCAGGGCAAGGCAATACTTCTCGCCTGTCCACAACACCAAGGGATGCAATTTCGAATTCAGACAGATTCTAGTGCGGACAAAGAAACGACTAGGAAGAAGGGCGCCGCGAGAAAATGATGTTCGATTTATTGAAGCTGAAAAACCGAGCGAAAGAAACGGTTCGTTTCATTCTCGTCGGTGTAAATGGAAAATATAGTTGAGAAAGGAATTGCTACTGTACCTAATGAAGCAAGATGTATAATTACCATTTGAGTTCGTGATGCATGAGCGTATCCAGGTTGCTGGTAGAGTGTGTCCAATCGGGTAGTATTACTATTTCATACAGGGTTTGTCATAAGTGAAGATATAGGTGAATCAGCTGAGAATTTTATAGTGCCTTCATGAAGAAGCGCATGCATTCATTATTAACTAAACACATGACATCATTACAAATTACAGTTAGAGATTTACTAGTTTCTAAAACATAATTGAATATACCTATCATTGACTAACAAGGTGAAATGCCATCCTCATAAAGTATCAGTCCGTAAAATGGCAAAACATCCGTTATTGTTCTGATATAAATCCAACATCCACAAGAGGTGAATGGTTGCACAGGTATATTCAATGGGTTTATCAAATAATATATACATATGTCTTAGATTGCACAAGTCCAAGAGCCAAATTCTTCAACTGCATCGTAGAAAAGTTTAAAATAATCTATTCTATTTATTCTTTGGTCAGTTTTTTAATTATATACTTTAGTAAGAAATAATTTTTCCACAAAGGATCCAGTCAAGGAGTATGAAGAAATAGTAAACATTGAATGGAACTAGTCGATACTTCATGGAAATCCACATCATAACTTAGTAAGATAGCGATTATCACTATAATGGCTTGAGGCCACTCGTGTTTCGCTATACAATAACTTCCACGAGCAGGACTATAGTTCTAAAGACTGAACAGTTCTGCTTGAGTAATCAGGACAAAACACGTGTCGCGGGTTTTGTAAACCCATCATAGTGAAAATCACAATAAACTATAATTTGATGGATGTAGCCGTTACTACGTAGTAGGAGATCATCACAAAAAATGAGAAATGAAACGTAGTGAAGTAGCTTGGTTTCAATTTTTTTGCATTTTTTTATTATTTTGAACTGGTTCAGTGTTTATTTAATTTTTTATAGTTCACATATGATTAACATATTGTTTAATCCACTTATCAATTCATTTTCATTTCAGGTCATAATAATTTGTCTTCTCAACAAAATAGCGTTATTTCATGTTTTATTTTCTATTTTATTTTTTCTCGTAATTGACATTATTTCTGTAATGGCTAACTCATCTGAATATTCAGTATTTTTAATAATTTCAAAAGGTTATTCATTTTGACTTTATATTTTCTTTCATGGATTCTCGAATCTGTTGACACTTTTTTAGACAAGGAAGTCTAAACCTGTAAAATTCATATTCAATATTTGTCTCCTATACAACTGATTTACTTTCTAGAAGTCATACACTTTTGAGATCAAATTATAAGACATGCCAGTTTGTATGATCCGTCAACATTTCATGTTCATCACATGATTCAATTTGGAGATGAACCAGAAAAAACATTTACAGAATTTGAAAATGAGAATGTTCTTCGATCGCTGAAATAACTAGAAATAAAGTTTTATGTGTTTTTCTTGGCAACTTTTTTAAAGATATATTGAAAGCTACGAAGACGATAGCTATTAGTTTTTCTTTTAAACTTTATTTGATTTTATATGTGGAACCATAAGACTTTAAAATAACTCAAGTGCTCCTACAAAATGTCAATAAATAAGATAATTTTTGAATATTCAAGAGTCTTTGAAAAGTGATTTCTCAAACTTCAGTTCTGTTGAATGGCTCTCTTTATTTAAATTCTGAACTATATCCATCCAACAAAAACAACATATATGCGTGATCGAAACATGATCACCACGCACATTTGCATATATTGGGTAAAATAAACAAGCCTCCTTACGCTGGCCAATCAGATTCAACTGCAATTGGCTGGTGGAAATCATTGTTAAAGTGTCGGAGTGGTGAGTTACATTTTATAACGCCTGTGGACATATAAGGTATTTTAAAGTTCAAAATTTTTAAAATGTTAAGTAGTGTTTAATGTAAAAGTTTGAAAATGTCCTTATAGGACGAAACTGCAGTAACTTTAATTACGAATAAAAGTGGAAAAAAACATAGAAAATTTTCATTTCTCATTTTTCATGATGATCTCTTACCACGTAGTAACGGCCTCATCCATCAATTGAAATCTACTATATTATTAAGATCATGATTCTTCATCAGAATTCTCACTGTCCGTTTCTGAATCACTTGCAGAAGCCATTTCATTATCTTCCTCGAGACCTAAAATATTGATAAAATATATCTTAAAAAAAATATTACACGATATTAATTAACTTTTTGCAAGAAATCTGTTTCATACGGTACAATAATGTCCCGCACGCTTGCTGGAATTTCATCGTCATCGAACCAGTGGAAAACATATTTATTGTTATCTAATGTCCAACCATAATTGAAAATTAAGCGATTTCAAACTTACTTCACGACGTTTCGATTGTTAGTTTCCACAATAGATACGTCGTGAAGTAACGTGGTTTGAAATCGCTCAATTTTTAATTATATTAATCTATTTTTATTTTATTTGTTCAATTTTTTTCACTCGTATTTTATTTCACTGTGAACCCTTTTCAGTTTTTTGCTTAAAATATTTGCTATGTTTAGCTATTTTAATTTTCAATTCTATTGTTTATTTCAGGGATTTCATATCATTTTATACAATATTAGACAATGGAAGTCCGAACTGATGAAATTCACCATGAAACATTGTCATTCATCTTCAAACAAACGTTAAAATAAGTTATCTTTGAAGGATATAGTATTGAAATAGCTTAATTTTGAATTGTATAAAATGACCACCCCCACAAGGGGTAAAAATCGGGTTTTGATTCGAGATTAATAACCCTATGTACCCCCTTTTCTGACGGCATAGATGTATTATAGTTTTTTAAGAAAAGGCAAAGTTAACTGAATCAACGCCGTCAAGTATTCGATTAACTGGGAAAGGGGGGTAAAATCACCAATTCCAAAAACAAAATTCTGACTCGCGGTACCGGTATTTTTGACGGCACTGGGTTTTAAAGCATTCTTTTTTTATTGCCTCTTCAACGAGAATTGTGCCGTCATGTATAATGTAATCAAAAAGTGCCCCCTTTTTCCCGACATTTCAACTCACCTGTTTGTTTCTCGACCAGTACTTCAATATTAAATATGACTCATCGTGTATAAAATCGCCCCCTGAAAATTTGCCTGGGCTTGTGGTCTAACACTGTAGTATATTCTCGTCCCATGATCGTGTCACAACATTTCAAAGATAAGTTTTTTCTTCAGTACATGTCTCACTCGCCCGTTCATATGATTTGGATTGAACCTCCTTTAAGGTTAGTCGATAAATCAATTAATTATATTTTACATGTTTGTTCTCCACTGTAGCCGTTGAAAGTATCAAGCGATCTTTTAGAAAATGTTCACCCAGTTATTTCAGTCATAAGTTTTCATTATGAAAAATATTTATTTCCAATAAATAACAGTAATAGGTAAATAAAAAACTCATTCTAAAAAGTTTGACAGAAAGCATTTGGATTTGCCTGTATACCTATACGTGACGTATATGATTGGCTGTTGGCTGGTGAGGTTGGATAATTCAGTTTTTATTTTTAGGTTATGTCTCAGTATTTCAAAAACTGTAGCAAAAAGTTCATGGAAAATGAATAGAAGGAAAAGGCAGAGTTGTGTTACCTTCGAAAATAAATATTTGCCTTCTGGAACTTCCTTAATGTATTGATTCATTTGTTCAGTGGTGAGCGTCGAAGATTTCTTCGGTTTATAACCATCAGATTTGCGTTTTGGAGAGGCTCGTAATTTGCAATATTTGCTGATGTCCACATTTCTCTTGATATTCAGGATACTTCTCAGCATGACGATGGTTTCAAAGCTTTTACTAAATCTTCGAAAAAAACGAGAAAAACGTTTTCGGAAAACGAAGTTATGTTTTTCTTTCCTCTCCCACTCATAAAATTTTCGAAATTATATTCGTATTTTTGTCTTGATTTTGCTGGCGCAATATTTGCTTGCTCGGTAATATCTTGATCGTTATCACTAATTTTGAATTTTTACGAGATACTGAATGACAGCTCATAATTAAAACAAGTGGGTGTAGATTTACGGATATAACCAGATTCATTACCAATCCACAAACTGTTGAACAATAAATTTACTGAAAATATTATTTTTATTTTGATTTTACAGAGAATTTGCAGAGAAAATTCACTACTGATTTAGACCTTTGGACAATTGAATGTATACATGAGATTGTAACGTTTCAATTTTCACTTATTTGATTTTAGTCCATTTGCAAGGTAATGTGATCAGGATGTTACCCCCTGTATTGATTTATAATGATGAACTTGTAACATGCCATTTATTTAATACAATATTTTCACAGATATACCTCTACACAGTTGGCAGCAGTCCAGTGGATACATCCTCGGATTAATTTCATTTTTACA
>WOGR01007212.1:0-12538 GCA_015342045.1 Leptinotarsa lineolata
TATAATAATTGAGATCGCTTTGCTAAAATTGGTGACAAACAAAAAATAAAGATAAATTCCACATAGAAAAATTTAACCACACATATTATACAAAATCAGCACAGCACAATGGACTCACACTATACAATTATATATCAAATAACGTAAGAGAACTATCGAACCCTCTCTTCAAGAATAAAAAATAAAAAAAATGCTGACAATGAATGCTTTCTACAGCCTTGAAGAATTCATGAACTATTGCAAACATACCTAATCTATTTAATTACTTGTATGTATGTCCCTTGTATGAATATTGTGCTTTCAAAATAATTCATTGAATTCCTGAGAATTTTTTACAAAATTATTTTACGTATCCATGCTATATCTAAGAACAGCTTGGCTAAAAATGGTTAATGAAGAATTTAAATCTCAATCTGAATTGAGACTATTTTCCCATTACTAGCTCAGAAAATATTTTTTATGACTGATGAATGCATAAATACTAACTGAAGTGTAACATAGTGAGAGTCGTGTTGTCTCCCGATTCTGAAAGTATTGCATTCACTTTTCTTTGAAAACTCTAAAAATCCACCCATGGCAAGGATCTATGACGTTTGATTAAGCGTATTTTAATTCTTCAGAAATTGTTCACCTGCTCACCAACTAGGAAATATTATTCGTAACATTCAGTGGGGTTATTCAACTCATAACTGTTTGGTAATGAGCAGATCAGACATTGTGTTTTATTTTTACAATTCGTATGAGTAAATTCATCCTGTAGTTGGGACTCCATGAAGAATCAAATGATTAATCATTCGTGAGCATTGAACTATTATTTGTATCATACATTTTTTTAAACACCTGTGAATATTCAAAATCCATGATTGATTTAATTTTGTCGAATATTTGTTTTGGTCAACCTTTTCATCAGGTCTTCTTCAAGTGGAGTCAGTTTACATTGTGAGTTGTACATTTGGATCCGAATCGATGTTCCTATAATGACTAGCTCATAATCTATCTACCTATCAATTTCAACAGAAATGCATACATATCTCTACTTTGGTCCCAAACATTTTTCAACTTCTTCCATAGAACTAGGTAGTCCAGTCATCGTACAACCAACTTTTCGATATCACACTATGATCCAGATTAGAACAAATGCTAGAGTGACAGTAGCAAATCCTAGAGTGACAGTAGTCAAGCTCAACTAACTTCTTGAGCAGGAGCGTGAGTACGCATCAATTCATCCATAATCAATAGACCGTCAAGAAACTCAGATCATGGATCATTACGTGAGAGTGATGATCTCCATAAATGAGGTATTCCTTGTGAATCATTTCGTTTGGTGATGCAGTTGGTACAGTTTTCAATTTTGATAGCTTCGCGGATTATTCCGGCCCTGAGCAATATTTTTGGTGTTTTCGAAAATTTTTGTGTGTCCCCTCCCATAATAATGTTCGGAGAGAAATGAGGCTGAAGAAGTGGTCTGCCTGTTCATCAGGCTGTATGAGATGTGGTGTATGAGTTTGCTGAAGTTGGATGGATCTTGAGATTTGGAATTTCAGTTTGTCCAGTTCCTTCATTCTATTGTGGCTATCAAAAGATGTCAATAATATTTGTTATGGGATATCAAACAAAATTTTGTTCCTTGACTGATAACATGAATATGTCTCATTTTAAATTATTTTCTTCAAGTCGTTGAAAATACGCATTTCTTCAAACAATGCCTGTATTTCTGCTGATGGAATCAAACCTTTCGAAAGAATGATTTATTTTCGTATCATCGCAAACACATGATAAACAGATATTCGTAAATGGAAGTTATTATTGATTCAAATCAGCATCATTATTTATTGAAGGAGTGAAAAAGTTCGATCATTTCGATTTTCTATAAAACTACCTATAAATCACGTATCTATAACTATCATCTGAAATATCATTGTTCTGAAATGGTATGTTATAAATTTTTTCACGCATGTGTGAAACGCATCATGAATATGGCCTACCGCAAATTGAACCCAGCCTACGCATAACCCATACATAGCCCACGTGTGACCGAAACCCAGCCCACGTACATGTTTTTAATAGCAGCTCATATTGAACACAGCCTACACCCACGACTCATACCCAAATCTCTATCTCTTCTCCCAGTATTCAAGATGACAGCAAGCCCGCAACATCTTCTCGATTTATAATTTGAATCTGGAGATGAAAAAACATCTATCCTGTTGTACCTACTCAGCAAAAAAAGGAAAAGAAGTAAAACGAATGACGAATGAGTATTTACGAAGAAGAGACAGTCATGGGGAGTTCAAGTTATCAAGTGAAATTTCAAATAGTGTATTAGAAGAGCATGATTAGATTTTTCGGCAATCTTCTCCTACAAATCACCTTTTCATTATCATTACATATGAATAAATGCTAAGAACGGAGTCCTATATAAGCCTACAAACTGAAGAGATCAACAAGTTAATATAATGCATGCAAAAGAAATGGAAAAATTTTGTTCTTGAAACTATTTACTGAGTCGGAATTCACAACATCGTTGGGTGAGTTGTTCCATGTTTCGAAAATAAGATTCACCAAAAAATATTGTCTCTGCTTTGTGGCAAATTTCTCCTTTTTTAATTTGAGTGTGTGACAATGTAATCGTGAATCATTGTTAAAGACAAAAAGTTATTTCTGATCACGTTGAGAGGCAAAAGCTTATTCTCACAGCACTGACTAATCTTGAGGTTTTCTTGAAGAAATCAATTTTCAACTGAAGAATGTCTATACAGTTTAGTGTTATCGTCATAAAACGACTTGTAGGACTTCATATGAAGAGCAAGATCACTTGCATAAGCAACGAAGAGGAGCGGGCCAAGAACAGACCCCTCGGGAACTCCTCTTGTGACTTGTCTGTCCGAAGAAAACGAGTGACCCACTTTGATCGTGAAAGTTCTATCTGTCATTTAATTCACAATTCATAGGTTTATTTGGCTCCGAATACCGAGTGTGTCAAGTTTATGCATTAGCCTGCTCACTGGGAACCTGTCGAAAGTCTTGGTAAAGTCAAGATAAACAATATCTGTATTTCTCCATCGTAGGCTGTCGTCCAATCGTTCATACCCTGTAGGAGATTGCTGGTAGTGGATTTATCTTTGACGAAACCACGTTGTTTCGATGGTGTGATTGCATTTTTTAATAAAAGGACTGACATATCTTCTACAATTATTGATTTCATTACTTTGGAAAGTACGGATAGGCGACTAATGGGCCTGTAGTTAAATGGATTGAGTTTATCGCCTTTTTTGAAAATAGCGGTGACGGACACCTTCATTCAAGCCGGTGGGATTCAATATTTTGCGAAAGAGGCTGACAAGATTGTTGACAACAGAGAGCAGAGAGTTTCGGCAAATTCTTTGAGACAAAAGGGACTAATTCCATCCAAATCAGGAGATCAATCCAATTTAATATTCATGTCTAATGTTCAAATATGCGCCACTCCGTCTCAAACAATTTTTTACAAAAAAGTTCTGCGCCTGGGATGTACGTGGGCTGGTTTCAATTTGCTTCGGGCCTATATCCGACATCCCTAACCTAACCCAACTCTTCGGATTGAAACGGGATATTTTTCGTAGAGAAACTGATATGTATGTTCGACAGAATAATGTAGGCATATACAGGGTGTTTATTGAAAATTCGGCAAAAAATTGAGGAACAATTTCTCGTTCTATGATGATTTTTGATAGGATGCTTTGTTTAGAAGATACGGGGCAAAAAAGAATTTTGACAGTAACAATTATGGTAATTTTAAAATCAGTAACGTAGCCGAAATGAAAGTATAGCCTACTACACTGGACCTAGCAAATGATGAAAAATCTAACAATTTCGTTGGTACCCATCAACAACATTCCGATTAATACAAGTGGCTGCAGACATTCAATTTGAATAATATGTCTCGTAAGTGATCATTTGAATGTGTCGAATAGGTTGAAACTGATTGACAATCTCTGTTTAACGTGTGGGGGGTAGTTATTTCCAACAGTTCCTGGTAGATAAGGAAACATTATATGTAATTTTTGTTAATAAATTTTTATTGTTGAAATTCTTTTTTGCTCCATATCTTCGAAACACAGGCTCTATCAAAAATCATCAGAATAGTCCAAGCAGCCCCTTAAATTTTTGCTGCATGTTTAATAAAGACTCTGTATGTTCTGCTATTCGTGCAAAGCTAGATCGGGTTGCTAGATACTAGATGATTGATACTAGATGAAAACCGCATAGTCTTTCTTCTCTTATGGAACTGATATCAAATTTCACATCACTACCAGTTTCAATAACATGATATCCGCCATTAGGGCAAACAAAACTCAGAATATATCAGAAACGATATATTGTTCGAACCATATTCATTTCCGTGAGAGTAAATATTGATATCGAATTCCACCCAAGAGATACAATCGTTCAATTGATTTCATTTCACAAGGAAATATATCTGCGTTTACAATAATGGTCGGAAAACCCAATGGATTTTATATCATAAACAAGGTTTATTGATGCTAGCAAAGTGTGGAAAACTAGATTTGGTATAGTATTCATGACCATCATGAAAACGGGGATTTGTAGTTTGACGCTGCGCTGTTGGAAATATATGCAGGTAAAATTATGAGGTGTTATCAGTGTAGATGAAAAAACGTATTGATTAAAAATTGTTTTCAGTAAGAGTGGGCAAACGAGTTGATTGAAACGAAAACCAAAATGGGGGAGAGGAGATGGCTAATGGAAAATTAGCCAAAAGCTGAGGATGGAAGCAGAAAAGAAATATCAATATGTCATGTCTGAGGATTCGATTCATTATTTCTCCATATTTGTCATCGCCCCATCTGCCGTCAACAAGCTTATCAACCGCATATCCAAATCGCTCAATTCCTCGAATAAGAAAAAACCTTCCACATACTGTAAGGGAGCATTCAGTGCGTTCATTAGGAATATCATTGCCAAATGCCTACTCAATTCTTCAGGCTGTTTAGGCAGAGCTTTGATTCAATGCAAATTCATAGAGATAAATTGGTTGAAAATGACCAATGACATCATATAGTAATAAGCTGAAAAGAGGCAGTGGAATGAATATTTATTGAGATATGGTGCTTCAAAAACAGATAACATTCAATAGAAGTTTATTGATGGCATCTACATGATGCTAATCAGGGACTGTTGATTTCCACAAGCACACGCTATTCAGTCTAGTAATGACTACAAAATATATGGCAGATCAAAACAGCTAGATTTGTTGTTAGATCACGAATGCTTCGTTTTCTAGGTTCAAATTGTGTATATGACAGCCTTGATATAGATACCTCCTGAACGATAGTAAACAAAGAAAACATTTTTGACCAATTTAAAAGATGTTTTTAGTCAGGAGGATGAAAAATAGTGAAGCTTTCACATCGAGCGCCGACGATATTTGTTCTCGGTCTTCCACTACAGTTCTCACTGCAACGCATATTGAGAACCAGATTTCAAACGAAATACATTTATAATCTACTAATGGGCTCATTCAGGCTAATTTAATTTTTTATTGAAAATTATATATTAAAAAAGTAAATCATCTCCCAACTATCCCACAAAATTTTTAGGTTTGTATGTCAATCAACAACTGAACAAGAGTGTGAATTCAAGATGAATCGTTGGTCAAGATGTACCGCCCGCGGTACATCCTGACGTCACACCAGGCAAAGAGATTCAAGCGGTGGCAACCGGGCTTGTAGTTGGATATTATTAATCGCTGCCATCGTCAGATTTTGTTTCATTTGCTGGTTTGAAAACACCACGTGATACGTATTTTTCGATTCTTCTGTTTGTAAAAAAAATTGAAAGTTAAGGACCAATATGTGTTCATTGAAAAACAGCTTTAGGAGAGCTGATTCGGGGAATTTACCTGAAGTCGATATTTTCATGGTGATGAAATATTTTGATGACAGTAGGAAATACATAAGCGCTGAAATGAGAGGTAAAAATGGGAAGGTAAGTAAGGAATAATACGGTACCTTGTTCTACCTCAAATATTTTAATATTCATGTATTCTTCTAGTGTATCTATGTAAACAACTATTGGCTCTTGTTATGCCTATTGTAATGTAGGATAGCTGTTATCATTATCATTCATACTTACATTAAAATGATATTCACAACAAAAATACGTCTCCTTGACAGATACAAAGTCGGCCCTCCGCATATCGCGCTGCCATAACGTTTATGATTTTTAATTTACATGGCAGTGAAATAAAAATGTTGTCTGGTGTAGTTACCGAATGATTCTTGCATTAAGGAACGATGCATTACTTGTAACGCCCTTTTTTATCATCATTCATACTCACGCAGTTGACACACTGCAGTAAACAGCACACAACTTGCTTCCTACAGCTTTAGCACACGTATTTCGCTCATCCGTCAGCACTCCCTTGTCGCCGAGTCGACTGATGTGACGTCAAGCTTGACCACGCCCCGTTTCGGTGAACGCTACATTCAACTATTAATTTGAGGGGGAAGATAAGGACTAAAAATTCAATTTTTTGCAGTTGTACTATTTGAAACATAAACTTTCAAATAATGCAATATAAAATTTGTTAAATGAGCCCATTTTCGCCTGTGTAGAATTTGGTTTCTCACATGACGTACTAATATTATGAATCACCTATTGATTGACTGACTCTTATATTAACGTACAGCCAAAGCTACTGAACCTAAAATCTTGAAATATACAGGTGGTTTCTTTGTATAGCGTAAATAAGCATCGAGGAAGGAAATCCAGAATTTTCACTCCCAAGGGGAAAAATACGGGTTGAAAGATTGTATTGAATTTCGTCATTTTTGAAGTTGAAAACCTGAAGTTTTGGGTTGATGAAAAAATATTGTAACTATTCGTTTTGAATGATCTGTCTCGAAAATTAATGTGACGAACTGCACTTAGCAATGAATAGCTTCAAAAATCTAATTATGTTTCCTATGAAGAAATTTTGCAAAACTAACACAACTACCAAAAACGTCTTCCCTCACGCGTCTGCCCGCGTTCGATTCGCATTCTTGACGATGGCGCCTCATTGCTTAGACCACCCCTCTACCCCTGCGCATCGTTCCCGTCGTCTTATAGTAGATACGACACGTAATAGCTTACTGCGTTCCGTTGAATCAATCTAATCGTGCTTACTTTTGAACGAATCGTCCAAATTTTTAACTGTAAAAGATGAAGTGTATCTACATTGAATACTCAAAACGACAATTGTTCAATATGATCGTGATAACTTTTTAACGATTTGTCCGATATACTAAGTGTGAAAGACAAAGCTCTCCTATATAAAATACTCGAAACGATAATTGTATCAATTTTTCTGAAAATCTGATAGATATTCTGAAATGTGCTTTGTGAAAAAGTATCCAATTCAATTGTATTTATGGCTCAGTATTTAACATAAAGGGGCTATCACATAAGAGGTAGACATACGCTATCGCGGATTTTCATTCAGAACTATTCAAAATAAACAATCTTACAGTACATTATCACTATATTTCTCCAACTAAATAGATAGCGCACGCCTAAATAGCTCTCAGGGAGCAAGAGTTTTTTCTACTTACTCAATACTTATCGTTATATCATGACCAAAATCACACAAAACCTTTTTAAATTGTAGCTTTTATATTATTCTGTTGGTTATCTTGATTTCAGGCGAGTTGGAAATATAATCCCTGACTCTTTTATCGTGAGTATGGTAAAAGAAAAAGTCTATATGTTGTGGTGTAGCGCGGCCGAGATCACTCTCGCCGCCTATGGTACCCCCTCGATGGGGTAGTTTCCTGATGAATGTCTTTCTTCGTGTGTGGCCTCGAGATCACAGTCCCACCCATTGACGAGGCCTTTGAGGCATTTATTTTGCCCTGTTGAAGCGAAAGTCTTTGCCTGTCAGCATATTTCGCAGGTCGAGAAAGTTCTTATGCAGGGTCTGTAGCTGGCCGAGAGCCGTAAGAAGACCGTCGCACGAGCTAGGACCGCTGCTCTATGTTGGATTCACGGTTCTCTCCTACAAGACACCGCTTCTAGTCGTATTGCTTTCTGTCGGCCTTCTGGGTTGGGCTGGTAGGTCTCTTGGCTGTGCGTTAACCTCTTTATATTTTGGGTGCTCCGGCAACCTTGAAAATTTGCTAGATGGTCTCTTTTCAACTGAATCATCTCACGGAGATTGTTTCGTGTCGATTACACTCGGCCGTTGAATACCGGCCGGCACATTTCAAGCACGCGGGAACTGCTTCACAGTTCCTCTGAGAGTGTCCGAATTTTTGGCAGCGGTAACACTGCCCCACTGTCATTCGGGTTCTTTGCGTTTCGCTTTTTATTCTGATATTGAGAATCTCCCTGACCTCATATGAGGTGGTCTGTTGTCTCGGAACTAGGACCAAAATGAGCGGGAGTGGCTTACTGTTTCGTTTTTTGAGCCTGCTTATCGATATTATATCGGAGCCCTTGACTTTCAAGTCCTCCTTTATGTCTAGTCTTTATACCTAGTTTCGAGGAAGTCGGGTACTCCTCGAAACACCACTCTTATGGGTTTCGCTTCTTGCATCGTGTACGTGTGATGGGTTATTTTCTCTTTTTGGACTATGTCTATAATCGTTCTGTAGTCCTCCTGGCCTGCTGGTTGGACTTTTACACCGTCGTTAGTGTTTACCGCCTTCGTTATGTTTACATTTTGTATGGCGGCTATTTCATTGAATCTCGTCTCCTTATCCTTCTATCGGATAATAGGTGGAGTAGTAGTCTTGTAGTAGTAGGGGTCATGTATTTCTACAGGAGCCTCATTGTCGTCTACGGGGGTGTACTTAACCTCCGAAATTTCCATTTCTTCGGGGCTTGACTTGCGTCATTTGTCTGGGGCTTTTTGGCTACCTGACTGAAACTTTCGTCTGATTTTTCGAAAATATCAATGGTGGCATTAGAAATTTCCTTTGATTTTTTGGAAATCTCTGATTTCTGTCCTTCAGGTACCTCTTTTGGTACCTGTGGTTTGGCCTTCTTTGGTATGTCGGCCTTTGTTTTTTAAGATTCTCTGGAAACCTCTGCCTTCGGTGAGTGTTTTTTTGGTATTGACCTTGATTATTTCGTCTTCAGATGTGTATAATTCGTCATCTCTTCCGTCCCCTATGTCGAAGGGTTCGTCTTCGAATTCAAAAAGACCTTTTTCTAGTTCTATTTCCCTTTGTGCATGAAGTATTTGTGGGTATGTGCCAGATCTTGACTTGGAATATTGTGCCATTTTTTTATCTTAGAGAGAAGTATCAGCAATAATTCTCTACTTTCGCTGGTAAGCGCTACTAGCCTGGTTATAATGTCATTCCTAGCGGCTTTCTTCTTGACTGTTTCCATACTGAAGAGAGTAATTTCCTAAAAAAGGAAACGGTGGTACCTAGAATCTTTTGACAGTCAAGCTGTTGAAAAAAAAATACTTGACTTCCTGGGGTACAACCATCCACAGTTGTGCCTTTGTAACTTCAGTTTCACCATTCGATAATATTCTCAATTCAACTTGTCATTGACCAATGTCTCAATGAATGTATCCCAATGATGTTTTTCGATATATGAGCTGTATTTATGTGGAGTTTTATCTGACGCCGTTCAGTCGTGAAAGAGCCTATAAGTGTTGATTATTTTTGATATTCGAGGATTGACTTCTCTGCTGATCCTATATATAGCGTCTTTATATGAAGAGGCGTCATTGCCTTCACCCAAATATGCTTGTTCTTCAAGGACAATTGAGTCTAGCAATGCATTTGTGGTTCAGCCCGGTACCGCTGATGAGACCTATGGTGGGTCGAAACAGCGCTAACTATTAGATTATGAATGCTATGTGTTTTAGCTCTGGTTTCCAACTAGTTGCCTTGCAGTGGACAACAGAAGACGGATTTTGTCGGCTGGTGATGTTAAAGCATGGCTACGCAACAGACTACCTTGGGGAGCCTCGTTCATCTTCAATAACCGAGAATTGAGCTATCTTTCGATCGCATAGATGGCATTTTTATCAGAGGAAATGTCATCGTCTCCACTTAGGTTGAATCTGGCATTGCATTTAGGGTTCAGTTTAACATCACTGACCAGACATATGGCGGTGTGCTAGGTATCTGGTGTTGAATCATGAATGCGTTTTGTTCAGCTTCAGTTTTCAACTATCATACATACTGTTCAAATAAAATCAATATCTCTGTTTTCTGATTCAAAATGAAACGACCAAAATATTAACAAAAAACTATCAAAACGGGAGTAGTTTCTGAAAACTTTCGAGGAAAAACTTCGTCGATTCGACTATGAAGTAGTTTCCTTCTCCTAAATATCTGCCAATGTTATAGAGTTTCAGTGTGATTTATTCCAGTGAAAATTCAACTATATAGTTAGATAACGAAAACAAATTTCAAAACACGACACCTATTTGATTTTTATCGTCGTAAGCGGATTTTCACAAACAACGCGGATAAATCGGTGGACGAGGAATAAATGGTCTGTGAAATCCTGAAATTATTTTTGAAAGATTTATTGCTAATGTAGATGGAACTGTTGTTCCGGCAAACTCGTGGACGAGAGAAAGAACGAGGGACTTGATTACTTTTTGTTCTGATAGTTATTTGGTATATGTGATGGAAAATATGAAATATCGTGCGACCTGTAACGTTGGGGTTTTGGCTGTCGAGTGGGGAGAATTTTTATCGTCTGGTAATTAATATAAGGTGGAGTTGTGAAATCTTCTTCAGAGAAAAATGAGGTGATTGTTCAGTTATATCGAGGATCTATTAAAAAAATGATGAAAGAACAAAATACGTTGAGGCGTCAACGGAAATACAGAGAGCATTGCTTCATTCATGGTATCGGAAAACTGAAAAATGACATCAGGAGTGATCTGAAAATGTCGTGAAGAAATGAAAAAATTCGAACTGGAAAAGATTGACTTCATGCAGATTATACGGATCCATTCTTCGAAAGTTTGAGGTGAAGAAGTGAAGTATTTGAAAAATGTTCTAAATGGAAGATATCGGAGCACTAATGATAATATCAATAATAATAATAATGTCATCTATTCATGATTGAAACTAACGACAATAGGATAGAATAGAAATTTATTCATCATTAGAAATTTTATATATGTGGTACATACAGATATAAAACTTCATCAGACTAGTCAGAACAGAACGTAGAGTTCTGTTCTGACTAGCGCTTATCTATAGTTTCACTGTATATACTGGGCTTTTCATGATGAGGGTTGATTAGCCGTTCCTGGGATCCACCTGAAAGTTCCACAATATGCATAAGTCAATATGACCTACACGCCTGAAATATTTTAGACGAAGCGGTGTTGTCGCTTCTACTATAAAGTAGCGGCTTCTTTGATTTTTCAAATGAAACACTCCGTATATAATATCATATTATGATTCATTATCACTACATTAACAAATTTATATACTATTTCCTATCTATTACTATCTATTACCGTTCAGAAGATATGAATTAATTTTGATATTTTTTTACCAAATATGAACTTTTATAAATGCTGATAATTTTAAACTCTTTTGCACTAAAACAATCAAATTTGAAATGGAGTGGGGTGAGAATCTTCACTCCAAGTCATATTTTCATTTGCCTCATACAAAGAGATTTCAAGAGTCCTAGATCTTAAGAATCAGAGTCTATCTGAAGGAGTGAGAAACAACAGCCTTGAGTTTTCTTGGCGATTTCTGGAAATAGGATTTCGATCATACTCCTAATCATTTGGAAAAATATAACACCTTGAGCGATTATCAATATGGCTTTCGGAAACAAAGATCAACAGGTAACCTTCTATCGTATGTCACCCATATTTGGAATGAGACAATTGAGAAACATGAAGAGTCAAGAGCTGATACGCCTGATATTTCTGAGGCCTTCAACCGTGTGTGGCATGATGGTTTGCTGGCCAAACTTCAATGCAATGGCTTGTCGGATCATTTCTGTGAATGGCTCTTCAGCTTCCTGAATAAACGTTTTCTTCAATCGGGCATCAATGAATATCTATCAAATACTTTTACTATCAACTCTGATGTTTTTCAGGGATCCATATTGTATCCAACCCTTCATTGTATATCATTCTGACTGGGCACAGGCACTGCTTCCTTGCTCTGGATCGAGAAACGAGTGATAGAACGGTTCATTTTCGAGTGATTTTTTTATAGTTCAACATAAATTATAGTTTTTACAACAGTAAAGAATTATCAGAATGTTATCATAGTCAATGTTGATCGCAAACGTTTTGACAGACACAAGCTTTCATCAACTTTCTGCCGCTCTATTCAAGTTTCAAAAATTCACTTGCATCTTGAAAGTTCTGCTGAAAAATGTTCATGAGTACTTTACTATATACACTGTGTCCGTAAAGTATGGAACAAATTCATTTTTAGATAAACAGGCCATTTTAAGAAATAATCCTGAAACACATCGATTTTTGATGTTAATTTACCGTATTTTAAAATAATAATCTAATATACAGGGTGAATTACGTTCGAGT
>WOGR01007213.1:0-12538 GCA_015342045.1 Leptinotarsa lineolata
CAGAATGATGTTTTCTTCTATTATCCATATTCAACAACCCGATTTGTTTCAATTTATGATGAACTTGTTGTCGTCTTCTTATACTATAATTAATCTCAGACATGAGTTTTGAAGTTTCTGTATCTTTTTCTGTAGTGTTGTTAAATTATGGCTGTAGAGAGAGTCATCATAATTTGAGGCTGATAAAACTAGAGTTTCACATAATGATTCTTTAACTTTAATGGGTAGCAAATGTCGATTATTATATATCATTTTAAGATTACAGTATGCCTATTTATATGTTTTTCAAATCTCAAGTAAGGGTCCATAATTACTCCTAGGTTTTTTGCTTCCTTAACCATTTCCAGCTGCTTATTATTTATCGTGATATTGATGGAGTCCTTCACTTTTTTACGCTGAAGTCTACTTCCAAACAATATAACTTTTGATTTTTCAGGATTGATAAGTAGGCAATGGTCTTTGGCAGCTTTTGCGAAGGCCTCAAGGTCATTATTAATAAGATTGCATGCATCATACACCATATGTGGAAGGAAACTATAGTAAAGTTGGGTATCATCAGCGTATAAATGAATATTGCAGGCTTTTATTCCAGTCACCAAATGAGAGGAGTATATAGTAAACAGAAGAGGCCCCACTATAGATCCCTGCGGTACACCTGACTTGAGTTTCAAATATTCAGAGCTCTTATCTTCGAGAACAACATTTTGCTGCCTATTCTTGAGATAATTGCCTATTAGCACTCGTGAATTTTCTGAAAAACCTATATAATGTAACATGTTAAGTAACAAATCGTGAATAATTGTGTCGAAAGCACGACTAAAATCGAGTTTAACTAGCAGTGTGCACTGATCTTGTTCAGTAGCTCTTAGAATATCATCAGTGATGTGGAGAAGTGCTGTCGTACAGCCATAACCCTTACGGAAACCGGATTGAATTGATGGCAGTAAAGAGTGTCTACTTAGATGAGACTTGCTCTTAGATCTTTGAATCCATTTGGTTTCTTCTGCAGCATTTGCCACATTGCTAGCCATTTATTTTCAGTTAAACAGAAATTCACTATGTGAGTAATATACGGTACTATATGAGGACATCACAGTTTAATAACTTCCACATTGAGTCCATCACATCCCTTGGCATTGGTTTTGATGTCAGAAATTGTTTTGTAAACAAAGAAGTCATTAACCTCTTCAAATTGAAATGTCTTGATGGGGTTGGCTCAGTGAGATGGATTCAATGAAAAACTAATTTCACTTGGTTCCCTGAGATGATTTGGAATGCTACAATTTCATATTTGAGAATTTGTTGGCTCTCAGTGTTTTCCACATACCTTTGGGGGTGACATTATTGAATTGATGAAGAAAATAAACTCTTTTCTCTCTTTCTATAGATTGACTTCTGAATTTGCGAAGTTCTCTATATACTCGCAAATGAATATCAGATTTTGTTTTCCTGTATTTTTTCAATGCTTCATTTCTCTCTTTCATCATTTGTTCGAAAGGTAATGTCAACCAAGGAGCTTTAGCTTTCGTTACTCTAGATATTTTGATTGGGGCATGCCTATCGAATAATTCGTTTGAACAATTAACCCAATAAGATAATTTCTCATCAATGTTTTCTTGGTCATAAATTTGAAAAAATTATGTATTGAGAAGGTCGTAGTGAAATGCAGCCTCATCAAATTGTTTAAAGTTTCCATACGTTACCATTTTATTTTGTTCAATTCAAGAACATACCCGTAATTCATAAAAAGTAATAAAATGGTCGGATACTATATTATTTATAACACTTTTCTTAAATTGACTTTCTTTTTGTACTATAACGTAATCTAACAGAGTAGCAGTTATTGCTGTTGTTCTGAGAGGTACGTACATCTATCACTTGCATTAAGTTGAGTGATTCTAAAATTGAGTGAAATAACCTATTTTCAATATCAAGCAGATCTAAATTGAAATCGCCCATACAAACTACTTCATCTATCATGGGATAAATCGAAATCAAACTATCCTCCAATTCATCCAGAAAAAAATTTGTATTTCAATCATGTGGTTTATATACCACGCCAATGCCATACTATTTTTTTCTAAAAATTATTTTTTAGCCATAAGTGTTCCCATATATATTCTTGTCTTCCGTTGATTACTTCTCCGTGCAGTCCGATTCTTGAATAAATACATAAACCTCTCCCATTTGCATTCCTATCAGCTCTGTACGAACAATAGCCAGGAATTTTTAACAATACACCAGCAACAGAGTTCTTTAACCAAGATTCGCATATCAGGAAGATATCAAAGTTATTATCTGAAATCATTTGTTTTATATCTCCTACTAAAGGTAACAAAGACCTCACATTTAGGCAACCTATTTTCAAAGATGCCATTAACGATTTTTTCCCTAATCGATACACTTCTGATCTCAAACAAAACAAAAAGTCTTATCTTTTAAACAAATTGGAATATTGTTTTTTGGTTGGCTTATCTGAACAGACAGGGCACGACCCAACTGCACATAGTGCTACCTGTTTGAATCTAATTGTGAATGCTAATAAACGTACAAAGTAATATTTTTGTATTATATCATGAGAGTGTTGAATTCACATTACAAAAAAATTAAAAATTAAATGGTGTATTTAAATTCTGAAGACTCTCAATGTCACTAAGCTTGCTGATATTGCGAATTTCATTTTTATTATTCAGTTTTGTATAAACAACGCCGTTATTTGTTCATACAATTCCATTATTACCAATTTTTGATACCGCTGTTCTCAATATTTTAAACATTTCTTGGGTAAGATCTTCTCTAGCAATTATATTCGTGTTTTTCAGTATTCTTTTTTGTTATAAATCATATCCTTGTAGTATTTTGAAGAGAAAATCACCATTATTGGCCTATGTTTATTAGTGATTTTTTGCCCACCCTGAAGCATGTCTCTATTGCAGATATATCAAATTAGAGATTCATTTTTTGAATAATTATGTTCATAACTATATCCTTACTATTATCCTTATCACATTCTTGTACCCCATATAATCTGATGTTACGATTTCTAGCTGCCAGATCTTGTTTTTCTTGTTGACTCATTAACAGTTTTATAGTTTCATCTGATTTTTTGAGTTCACTCACAATACGTTGATTTTCCTTTTCAAGTTTTTGAACTTCTTTGAATTTTTCATTAATTGTTTCCGTTAGAATTTCAGTTAGTGAATCAATAAATTCTTCAGAGCTACACAGTTTACTTACAGCAGACTTAATCATCGCTTGCAGTTCGTCCTCGCCTTTGCATTTACGGGATGCCATTTTCAAAAATGAATATATTCAACAGATGGCAATGACAATTTTAAGGATAATAGCGAATATGATATGAATATAAGTTTATAATCACTTACACAAAGTTTCACACTTTTCAGAGTACGTTTTTGGCTATTTATTAGCAGCATTATGGCAATAACGTCTACTCAGTACGACACATACACAGGTACCAAGATGTTTGTCCTATATATGTTTTAGAACAATCCATGTAGAAAATGTTGTATACTATAGTGGATTTTTGTTGATTTGAAATTGGAACTTTTACTGTAGAATTTAGATATAGTAGTGACATTCGTTTTGGAGATTTTAAAGTCCTTGTTTCTAAACACATTAATTAATTTTGGTGTTAACTCGTGAATATATGGAAGTGATCTAAATACGAATGAAGGTATAACTTTGTCGTGTTCAATTTCTTCATTATTTCGAACGTTTGTTCCTTCACAAAATAAAATTCTGTTTACCAAAGATTTAGGATAAGAATTTTGGATAAGAATTTCACTGAAATTAAATAAACTTTTGTGTCGTTAATCAGGATGGATAATTTCAACGATTCTGTTTTTTAATGATTTTATTATATTATTATTCATTTTATTTGAATGAATGAAAAATTTAACTATTACATGTGTAAAAAATAACCACTTTATGTATGTTCGCAGTACCGTAATATGCTCCCACAGACAATAAAGAATGGAAATATCCATACAAAATTCAAATGAAAACTCAAAGATTATCTTGTTGTAATTTGTTTTTATTTCCTTTTGGAATGCATGTCTCAGTTAAGAAAAATGTGACGTGTCATATATACCACTTATCTTCAACTTATCAATAAATTTATGACTACGACTAATAAGTTTTTGAGCACTTCCTTGATATGGGTATCAAACAAAAGGGTTTGCTGGATAGAAAATGAAAAATAAAATAGCATCTCCCCAAATTCAATATGGTGTGCCGCTCAAAACGGCGCACTAGTTATTTTATGAGCATTCCCTTGATATGAAATGACGTCACTCTGAATAGTCTATATCCTATGTTGTAGTTTGTCCAAGATGGTTAGTTAATTTTCATGGATTCCCATGATATGGTCATCAAAAAGGGTTTGCTGAAAAAAATGACGACACTCTCAATACAACATGGTGGACTAGTTATTTTTTACGTTATGATATATGGGTATCAACTGAAAGAGTTTGCGCCACTCTAAATTCAATATGGGGGACTCTCAAAGATTATTGACTATGTTTTCTATGCATCCTGCATCTCTATAATATGATTTTTAAGGACAAAACACAGGCACTACAGGAAAATCCTTAAGGCGCTCTAAGAGCGGTGCCTGTGCGAAAGTAGCGATTCACGTTGGATTTGAATTGCTGTGGATTGAATTGAATTGAGGATTTTCAAAAACGTTCTTAAGAAGTTTATTCCACATAAATACACTTCTCCAAATGAAAGAGTTCTTAAACAGTGAAGTTCAAAATGTACTGAGTTGAACCTCAAAACAATGAGCAGCCACAGTCCGTCGCGTACAGCTTGTCAAATATAAGAAGAGGTTTGAGAATAACGTTATGGTCCCACCCACTAGGTTAGAAGACGATGAGAGCGAGAGAGAGAGAGTAAGATAACTCTCAAACCTCTTCCTATATTTGACAAGCTGTGCTTCTGATATGTACCGCTCCTGGTGGAAATCAAATGGTGGATATCAAATGAATGGGTTCAAGGGAACAGACGGCAAAAGGAATGGATAGTTCGGTAATGCTCGAGTGTTAAAGGGATCTACTATGCAACAATGAAATGAACATACAACGAATATATTTAGTGATAACTGAAGAATGAGATTATAAAAAATTTTTTTAGAAGAAATATATTATTTGCACGCTCTAAAAAGAAAATTATAAACTTTAATTCAAATCAAACCCATTAATCTATTACATTACACGATGCATATGATATGAAAGCTTGTCGCGAGATTTACATGAGTAAATAAACAAGGATATAATATGTAACTTGATCTTGACAGAAGTAATTCTAGGAATTTTTTTGGATTGGTAAATTTTGCAACAAACTTTTATATCATATACATTGTAATATGTGATAGATTGTAGGGTTTAGAGCATATAATAAAATCTTGTTTTCGAAATGATTTTTGCTATTGATTTGTTGAGTAATTATTTTTGTACCAAACCCCAACCTTCAGGAGGTATTAGAGCATTATTTTTACATTCTTGTAGTTGAAGGTAAACTTTTTCAATATACTATTTTCCTGCATCCTCTTTCGGAGGTAACGAGCCGAGATATAGTCAGTTTTGGTACTATGCATTGTGAAAATTTAATAATTACCTCCATTAAAAAGTACTTTTTCACTTTCTTTGTCAACCATGTAAGTTTCAGCTGCTGCACGTGGTTTAAGATTATAATCAAAAATTTTCCCTTTATCATAAAGAGCGGATGTACTATTACATCCATCGAGTGCATGAAAGAAAAAGAGATGATTTTTGTAATATTCATATATTTTGTCCACAGGGTAACAAGTTCTTGACTACAACAACTACACGATGGAAGTTATTATCTAGAGCTGATTGTAAAATTAAATAATTTTTATTAGTTTCTACTTGATAGTTTTTTGTAGAGAAGACCAATAAGACATTTTTATTATTTTCTGTTTTCTAAAAATATTCTGTTGTCTGTTTTCTTTAAATGAAATATTCGATTGTAGCATAACCTAGGTATATCTACGATTTCTCATTTCAGTCCCATCATTATTATATGCATCAAGAATAACTTCAAACGTTGGTGTCATAGTTTTTACGCAACCTACATCTACTATTATATTATTATACGATTTATTTTTTTCAAAAAAACTGTCGAGTGAAACTGAATGTTTATATATAAATATAATAAATACATATTATAATAATAGTATTAATAATTCTGTCTTCGCTTCAGAAGGTTTCTGATTTGAGTATTAGACAAAAAAATGAAACGAGCAATTATGAGAAATTCAGTAACAAAATTTAACGTGATATTTATCAACTCAATCGTAATAAATTGAATGAATAGTTTTACACATTTGGTTTATATTTTGTTCTTTCTTAATGGAATATAATAAAATAGGTCTCCCTAAAAATTCTCACAAAGTTTTTCAAGTTAATTTACTTTTATTTCAGGTGACTGTGGATATATTGTGGGAACTTCAGAACGATGAAGGAAAAGACATTATTTGTGCCAGAATACCCTCAAAAATCGTTAAGTAGGGAAAGTATCATCCCACTTGTGACTCACATTTGATTGTAGTTTAAATCGATAATAAATGCATTATCTTGAAAAAAAGTTTTTATATATTGACTTTTCATCCGAAAGCAGTTGACAACAGGTCAATCTTTTTGTATTTATTCCTATCTGGGATTTCAATCCCCATGGTTAAAAACTAGACTTAAATCCCTTATCTACCAAAAATTGCCGAGAGTGTTTTTTATTCAAACAGCTGATGTGAAGAACAATTTTTGCATCAATTTAGACAGATGAAATTATTTGAAAAATATTGCTTGCCGTTACAGAATGATATACTAAGATTGCATGCGAAATACGAAAGCGTATGTGGAAACACGTTATTAAGTAATACTCTGAGCACGCTAAAATACGTTTATGAACATTTTAGAGAAAGATCATATTCTCAAGCGAGTTGATGAACACATCCTAAGGCATTTTTCACAAAAACGAAAGCTAGTCGAATTTACTTTCGAAAAGTTTAGATCATAATTTTATGTCACTCCTAAACAGTTTCAGGTGATCCATTATAAGCCATAAATATGAAGAACTCTGTACTCTTGAACCTATACCAGAGTTGAAGAACCCTTGAGAGAAGTACTTGAAACTCTAACAGAAATCCTTTAGATTTATACTTGAACTCAAGTACTTTTGCATTTGCAACCTGAAAAATGTCAAAGGATTCCTATTTTGCATTTTTTTAAGGAAAAAAATACAAGCACTACAGGATAAACCTTGCTTGTGCGAAAGTTGTGATTCACATTGGATTTGAATCGCTGAAGATCAAAGCCACTGGGAAAACGTTCTCGGGAAGTTTATTCCACATGAACGCAGTTCTCCAAATGAAAAAGTTTTTAAACAGCGAAGTTCGAGGTGTACTGAGTTGAACTTCAAAACGATGAGCAGCCACAGTCCGTCGCGTATTTCTGATATGCACCGCTCCTGGCGTAATCAAATGGATTTAATACTGGTAGCGCCATCTGTATGTTAGACTACGAACTTCTCAGACATTCTAGTATCCTTTGGTACATTAAAAATTCAAAAACTTTACCTAGCTGATTATAATTATTCAATCCAAAAACGTAAATGTCATTGCTATTTGCTACCTTGCAGAATGTTCCATATGTGCCAGCCCAAATATTGTCAAAGTGTAATTTCAAGCTAGGCTTCAGGCTGATTGGTGATGGGTGAAGAAGTTTTGCTGTAAAATAAAAACAAATGGGATACTTTTTTGCAACTAGTCAACAAAACAACAACATGAGAGTCAAAAAGTTTATCTATTATTAAATATTACTTATTATCAAATAATTATTAAGGGGTTTAAAGGCGTAGTTTGGAACTGCATCCTGCATCACCGAGGAGTTATTAACATTGCCTACCCAAAACACGACGCTAATGACCCATCAGTCGATGCTATTGACACCCAAGTGAAAAAACATGTTTTTATAGAATAATGTTTTGACATTATGAAACATATCTTGGGGTAAGTACTTACTAAGATAGTTTACCTTAATATTTTCAATATGAAAGGTTTCACGATAATCTCAATGTGTATTTCACTATACAATAGCTTTCTCAAGCAGAAATCATAAATTACTTCTAATTCACCATTTCACACTCTAACAATATCATTTACAACCTACCCCACACCTACAGAACGATGTGGAAACTAAAACCAAACATGATAATCATTTTGAGAACCCAGGTATCGAGTGATGCATTTATGATGATTCAACTGATAATTTGCATTTTCGACTTGATGGCAAAAAATTCAACAAAGGACTACTATTGACAAACTAGGCAAAGTGCAAAGATTTGCTTGTTCAGAAATAACAGCAATGAGAACCCCACTAACAGCAGCATTGTCGCTCTTGAATCAACCCAACAACCTTTGAATCTCGTAGTAATAGCAGCAAGAGTATGGAATTGGCCAATACTCATTGAAAATCCATAACCTAATCAAGTAACCTTGTACTATGATATTTTCAATGAACAGCTTACGAAACCGCAATACTTGTTTCACTGTACAATAGCTTCCTCAGACGTGTTCATACTGACACTTGTTGTGGTTATGTGAACTGTTCAGTGAAAATCTCATAGTACGTGTAACTTGAATAGGCAGCAGGAATTTTGACTGTAAAATTTATCAAGCTACACAGGATGCAGTATGAATAGTATAAAGGGATGAACAGAATATCAAAACTGACAAATAAATGATATCACTCAGAAAAGTACTAGGGACATTACAATCTTTTGAAAATCACTTGTAAAAATTAGAATCGCCTATGGTATAATAAAGCAATGTAAAATGAGTCTCTGAATAATTAATAGAGGTTTAAAATGCTATCTCTTCATTTATGTTGAAACCTTCATTATTTAAAATTATGAGAAACAAACAATTATTGTATTTCAATAGGCAATCAACTAAAAAAAATTATGTTTAAATGATGATTTCATACCTATTTGCCCCTTACCGATTCCGTTTCTAGCATTTCGACTACTTCCCCTTTCTGAGGTTCTACCTAACTGGCCTTGTTCAGCACACCCGCATGTATATACATCGCCGTGATTGGTTAGAAATACTATGTGGTCAGCACCTGATGCTATTTTTATGATAATGTTATCTTTAATAATTTCATATGGAAGCTTTTCATTTCCACTTGATGTCATGCCCATATTACCATGTGAATCCTAGAAAAAGGTCGATTAAAACTGCAATTCTATGAAGGTAAACACATTTAAATAGACATTCTTCAAAATAATCTTACCCTGAAGGTCCCCCATGCAAAAACTCTCCCATCTTCCAGCAATGCTGCTGTATGTGAATCACCTGCAGAAACTTGAATAACTTTTGCAGGTAGTTCAACTTCTCCTGCTTCAAACTCAGCATCCTCCTTTCCATCAGTAACTCTACCAAGGGCTCCTTCGTCATTACAACCAAATGTAAGTACCTAAAATTACCAATCACACATTTTGTTGTAGCTGAAAGTTGTCATATAGAACAAACAATTTAATATTACTATTTTCATCAGGTATTTTTTCATTATTATCCTTGAGCAGCATCGATTGACTTCAGACATCAAGTTTGGATAATCAAGAGCTAAATTTTCTAATAAAAATCCACAGATTTCAGAAAAATCGTAACATTTTCATTCATGTTTTGTCTGCAAGACATTCTTCGATCCTAAGTAGCAAATTGAATGCATTCCTATGTAGTTTTGTTATGGCAGAATATGTCTTAAAAGAACTTTGTCCTTCATCATTATTATTATTTTATTCAAGAAACACTTTATTGTGAGATTTAAGTGAAGTTCAGGACTATGATGGATGTCACATATATATAATCTATCAAATAATAAATGAATGATTTTGGTGAATTTCAGAATCAGTCTATAGCAAAGAATTCCTACCGATGATGGCACTACTCAAACAGCTGATCGGAATAACTTAATGTTAAACATAGATTATGTTAATTGTTTTGTTGTTATTTGTGTATATTTGTAAATTAATGGGATTAATGTTTCTAAGTGTTTATCAACATGAGAATCTGATGAATGGAAACCACAAAAGTATATGAAAACAGTTGACTTTGTCTTTTTTACCATTTGACTTAGTTTCAATATGTCTGGTAGACGTCATATCTAGATGATGAACGTCCCAATTGATTTGAACTTACATATTTATCAAAATTGATTTCCAAATATGTCCCTAACAAGAAATATAAGACTACTAGCAGTACATAAATGAATAGACACTTGACAATTCAATACTTACTTTTCCTTCTTTAGTGAGGCAAACTGTATGCATACCTCCAGCACAAATATCAACGACAATATGATTCAACTCAACTAGAGCCGGTCTAGACTTTTCCAAAACATCAGGCCCCAAGCCTAACTGACCCACGTCTCCTGCTCCAGTTACTAGTACTACTCCTTCAGTAGTAGTTGTAGGAAGATTCACACTTTCGAGGGTAACTGAAAATTGCACCAATTTACCTCGATACTTTCAAATAATAAAAACACTTACATTTTGCTCTCTTTGTTTTAGTTTGACTGTCACCACTAATTTGCCGACGTCTTTTATTTGCCATTTTAATGTTTTAACTAAGCCTCCTGCTGATCATGAAATAAGTAAGGTTATGTAAGCAAAAACTTGATTTGGACAACAAATTACTTACGATGGTCAAAAACAAAAAGATTTCACTTTGTATAATTTACGATAAACTAACAATAATAATAATACACAATTACAGGACAATTAAACAAAAAATGCTTTTACCGCGGGAAATCTAAACCACTTGACATTTTCAGATATGCCATGTGTCTTATGTCATGTCATTTATATTGCAATGTTTGCACTGTTTGCAGGAAACAATTATACACTCCAGTGATACCAACTATTGACTAGATCCTACTCTGGTTGTCAAAATTTCTGTGAAATATCATACGGAAGATAGTAAAATGATAGTATGTTTCGTTTGTTCAACTTTTATTAAATACATATTTTATATGCTGGAAAATATGCCATATGGCAAACAACAAATTAAAATGCTAAACGATGTAAAATTATGCTATATCCATCATAAAATATGCTAAATTGGCATCACTGAAGTTGCGCGCGTCACTTGTGGCCAAAGAATGAATCTTATTGGTCGTCAATATTCCCCGCCTTGATTCACTGAAAATTGACAGATGACAGTCTGGTATTCTCTATCTCTGTCTTTCCCCTTCTCTCTCGCACTAACGTTGGCGTATCTTTTAAAGCTGCCCACAAGTAACGCGTGAAATATACCCGTTTCTCTCTCAGACTATCCCAAATCATATTTCCCATCTCTGTTCTACGTATTCTGGAAAGGTATATTCAGCCAATACGATCCCTGAATAAATAATCTAATATGCTCCTTTATGTTGTTTCAACACTATCAACTCAAAGAAATATTTTAAACAAATGGACTATTTGATTATTAATTTTTTGTTATTTTTTCATTATGAAATATTATGGAAAAAAAAGATTTTGTTTTTTGTCACTTTCTGATGTAGTATAAATGGTGATTTTTGGTTGTGTGCATCAACTATCACTTCTAACAATCGCAACTGACTACTGGCTGCCTGGTAGGCAACGCTGAAGCAACCATCATTTTTTTCCAATTTTTTAACAATATCAAACGTTTCAAATTCAGAAGCCAAGAAGAAGAAGACTAATACATTTTAGGCGATTCGTGCTTGTTATTGCTCTCAAAGTATTAACATCGAAAGAACTTGACTTTCCTCTCCTAGTTTTTCTTTTCCTTGTGGTTCTCAATCAGTAAATCTTCTCCTATATTGGGTACACCGAAGATATGACAGATAAGTATAGGGGTAAGAAATCAGTAGTGAGATGAATAACAATTGAAGGTTTGGAAATAAGGAAAAAAAAGTAAACAGAAACTCACAGTTAGCATGTTAGGAGAGAACTGAAAAAACGAGTCTTTTACCAAAAAATTGCATATTATTAATAATGAAAATACAGTGAGTAGTGATAGTGTGGGTATCAATGAAAGCAATGTAAAGCAATGATAAAAGATATATCGGTATTGTTAACAAAAGAAGGATCGAGCAATATGATATATAGTTTAAATTGAAAGGGTTATATTTTATTAGGAGTGATTAATTTTTTGGAAGATTCCCACATTTTTTGTATCAAGATGGAGTAATAGGAAGCAAAATACTTTTTCCCAAAAAAGTATATATAGTCTTTCAAGGTAGCGAATGATAACAAAAACAAACTAAAAAAATAGTTTCAAAATATTCTGTTCAATTTTCTGATTGGTTCGGCCGTTACTTGATGAACATCCATGGTAATTTCATAAACTACACAAGGCCAAGAAACTAGACGAAGCTTCCTTCAATTTTCTGATTGATTCGGCCGTTACTTTAAGAAGATTCATAGTGATTTCATAAACTACACTGATCACAAACTTTATTTAAACAATATA
>WOGR01007214.1:0-12537 GCA_015342045.1 Leptinotarsa lineolata
AGTGGGTCGCAGTTGGCCGCATCATTTTGAGTTAAATTTAAAGCAAAAACAAGTGCCGAAGTTAAACTTCATTGAAACTTTTCGAAAAAAAAGTTTCTCATATGGTGCGCACTTTAATGGTAACACTGTATAACCGTAGCCTATGACCACTAATAAATCCAGCAAACGTGGGTCTTAATGAAAATCTAATCTTGTATGACACTAATATTGATGAAATGAAAGGAACGTAACATGATATCAATAATTAAACCGCAATTGGGTTTGATGACACCTCTGTTAGGATTTTTGAAAATCTTGCATATAATGCTCTAAATCAAATAGTATCTCTGATAAATGAATCCTCCAAAGAAGGCATATTTCCACCTTTTCTCGAAACATCAATTGTTATACCGATCTATAAAGGTGGTAAATTTCAGGCCCATTTCACTTATTTCCACCTTAGCAAATATGTTTGCTAATGTGGAAGAATATATATTGAGCATCAAACAGTTTGGATTTCAGTACAATTAGAAAACTAATATTTTCACTGTTAATGAACTGTGTACTGAGATCACTGATGGAAGAGTTGCCGCGACTGTATTTTGTGGTTTATCGAAGATTTTTTACTGTGTAAATCATGAGATACTGCTGCGGAAGCTTCACGGTTACGGATTTCGAAATAAAGCACATTCATTGTTCACGACATATGTGTCAGGCCGCACACAAGTCGTTGAGACAAAATCAATTTCAAGTTGAGGTAATGTACAATGTGGTATTCAGCAAGGATCAGTCTTGGGTCCAATTTCGTTTTTACTATATGTTAATGACCTGACGTCACTTAATATTTCAGGAAATGTCATCCTGCTCGCCGATGATACTACCATACTATGGCATAAAGATAAGGAAGCTGATCTTCATCATATCATAAATTCAGATATGATGAAGATCAAAGAGGGGTGCGACTCAAACCTTCCATCCTCCAACATATTGAAAACCAAGATACTATTCCTCAAATGTGCAGTTGTTGATATTTCTTCAAACCATCAGATTATTGAAAAATAGTATGTTCTCTAAATTTCTAGGTCTATACATTGACAACGGTCTTAAATTCGACGAACATATTAAAAACTTGAATAACAAATTTTTCTCCAGTTGTTATGCTGTGGAAATTGCTGCAAACTTACTAGGTTACTCAACCGCAAAGACAGTATACTATTCCTTGATAGAGTCACATTTACGATATGGTATACCATTCTGGAGAGTGTGCAGATGTGAGGTTCTTCGCACTGTTTTTGTTTTACAAAAAAAAAGGGCCTGAGAGTCCTCTGTGAACTGAAATTTCGCGATTTGTGCATACTTCACTTCAAGCAATACAACATACTTGCAGTAGTGTCTAATTATATACTTGAAACAGTGTGTCTCATAAATAAACACGGCAAAGTAACCATCTCAAACTATCATTACCATCCACTTCCACTCTCGTTAAAGATTCAATAATATATCGACTGCAAAATGTATAATCACCTTCCAAATAGTATCAAAGATATACCGTCCAACGCCAGCTTCAGAAATGCAGTAGAAAGAGTTCTTTCTGATAGAACCTATTATAGTTTGGAATAATATCATTTGGATAGCATAGAATGATAAGTAGACCAAAACTATACACTTTGATATCATATATCATATACCTTCTATTGTTTGTTATATTTTAAATTTTGAATAAGTGACTGATTGTTTTTATTCAATTCAATTTTATATGGTAGTGACTATTTTGATACATTCATTAAATGTTATCAGTTTAATTCAATTTATTTTTATATATACACGCTTCGTCAACAAGATGTTATTCTTTGATAGTAAAGCATGTGTTGATTGATTGATTGATTTATTGAGAGGATTCCCAGCAGTCCATATTTCTGATGTTTGTTATCTTTTACAGATTTGGCTGAAATTCTTCATTCTCATTACGAAGAGGGAAAAAATAAAACAAGTGATCAACGACACCCAACTATTTTGGAAAAAAGATCCGGAGTACAGCCAGAATCAACAACAACTGAAGTATCTTGCTAAATTCGAGAGGATATTTTTATCATACATAGGTTGCAGTACTTGCATGTTTTTGTTCAAACCCCTATTGGTGGAAGGGACAACCATCTACTACTATTATAGAATACCGCAAATTCCATTTTCTGTGTCGTATGCTATAGAATTTTACGTGACACTCGTAACTATGTCCATGGTTATAGCCGTCAATTTATTCATTGCGATCGTTATTGTACTAGGAGCCGGCCAATTCAGTAATTTGAATGCAAACATAAGACAACTTGACTTTAGTAAAGCTGAAGAAAATGAAGAAGGCATGAAAATCTGTATTTTGGAAATTAACGAAAACGTCAAATATCACCAATTTCTCATCAGGTGCGATTGGAGAAAATATAAATAGCATGAATTCTTCAATACAGTTCCAATATTTACGCTCTCTGATAATCTTTGCTTGTGCACTGAATGGTTGTTGACAATAATCATTTTGAAAGTTCTTCCTGATCGTACTTCCTGAATATTTTCAAATCACTTGAAATAAATCATCGTTTAGGACGTGCATGTATTATATGCATAGTGATTATGTGAAATGTTAGCCGAGTTTTCCTACAGAAAAACATTTCATTCGAGAAGAAAAGAGTTCCGACTGAATATGCGACTGAAGGTTGATGAGGTCTTTTCTTTCAGCGTGTGATTTATATCATGGCAGTGGATATTGCACTAAAACTTTACTCAAAGTGCGATGTTCCATTCAAATGACAAAGTGACATTTCGCAGCTTTTGAGTTCAGTGTAGTTTGATTCGTGATCACACAAAAAATTGAAGTTATGCTCAATTGAGTTTTATGAAATTTTCTATAGTTTCTTCTTTCAAAATATTTTCATACTCACATGAAGGGTTCTTCTAATCTTCAGACGTTTCAGAATCAAACAGCAGTAAATTATGATCTGAAATATCCGTGTCTATGACTCAGCAGAAACCATGATTGAAATCCGTGAAGATCTAGTCAATTGTTTCAGCACCATTATCAGCCACCTCCGAAAGAGATAGAAACTTCTCAATAAATTGAAGATTGTAAGAATGGTTCGAAAGAGTTTCCACGGTCAGAAGTCTGGTGATTTGAAGTCCGGCTTGAACCGTATCATCTGTAATTGTTAGTTCGACGTTTCGGCTTCGACTTTGAGGCCATTTTCAATGAGCTATCACTATACTGAGGTCCTAATCTGCCTACTCCTCCGGTAGTGATACACTGCAAATGTTTTTTGGCTTGATGCCTACTCCCCAGGTCTCGTCGTCAGTCTACGCAAGGGTCTCAATCGGCATACGCCCAAGTGTAAGTTGTCGGTCCATCGGTTCTGGTCTGGTATCTATGTTTTTAGAAAAGTGAAGGAGTTGTGACTTGCAGAAGCAAAGTATGCAGTGTTGTGGCTTGTAGAAGCATAGTATGCAGTGTTGTTAGATGTGTAACCTGACACTAATGATCTCCATGAATGAGGTAATCTTTGTGAGTCATCTCGTTTATTGAGATAATTGGGAGGTTTTTCAATTTCAATAGCTTCACAAATTGTCCTAGTACGATGGTGGCGGTGGCGGTGGCGATGGTGGTGGTGGCGATGGTTTTGGTGTCTTCGAAGCTTATTGCGTGGCCTGTTTCACGATGATGTTTGGAGAGGGGTGAGGCTGGATCTGATTTATGAACAGCCAGCTGATGTTCATAGGCTTTTTGGAAATATTTTGGTAATCTGGTCGATGTAAGTTCTGGAGCAGTTGGAACATGGTGTTAAGACTTAGACCAAAACCTAGTTTGCCAATATTTTTCAAATTCATCTGAAGGAGTCCTAAAAAGTTCACAATGGCTTTCATTCGGAGGGTGGAGTTCCAAGTAACCGATTCCCTACTTGTAGAAAACTCTTGAATAATTAGGAACGATTGTTTGCAGAACCAGTTTGTTATCAATTAATGGGATCGTATAATAAATTGGATATCAATTGGCCCACTTGAGGGACTTGGGAATCTGAAGGTTAACAGTTTTTATAATTTTTGCAGAAATATTGTTAACCATGATAGAAGTATATTGAAACTTCCACCGAAATATGTTGTTTCCGCCACATAATGGTTTCATCAAACATACCGCGAGACCAGAACAATTCTGGAACAATCATTGGTCAAAACCTAAATTGTTGATAACAACTTCATTTTCTTGTTGAGGAAGCGAACTGACTCACGAAAATTTTCAAACAAATGAGACCTAATTTTGATTATCAGAAAATATAGCATTTTTCACCAGAAGGGACATCGTGAAATACACCCATTGAACTTTCGGAAAATTTCAAGAACAGGAATGTAAAGAATGAAATAAGTCTTCCAGAATATCTGAAATCCGTGAAAGAACATATATGAACAGAGATTATCGTTTGCATTTCAAAAATATCAGATAAATCTTTAAACAATTAAATCTTTGGATTCTCTTATTAAAATTATTATGATCCTTTCATAATCAGAAGTTTGTCATAGAAATAACATTTTTGTTGAATCTCCGACTAATGTATAGAATGTTGATTTTGATGTTTTGATATCATTCATTTCTTCATTCAAAAGAGCCAGTACGACAATATAGTTATAATATATAAGTGACGTTTTCCACTAGTGATTTTTTACTGTTTTTTTTTGCTCTCTTCAAGGTATGTGAGACGTCTGGATGACATATTTTCCATGATGTTCGTAGTTCTAATCGGAATCATAACTGCATTGCTCTGTATGAATATGTATGTCTTATCCCTGCCGTGAGTATAATCATTCCTTAAGAATCATAGCTCAATAGCAATTGAAATAGTTCACGTAATATATTGATCGAAATTGCGACATTTTTTCCAAAGAGAAAGTATTATTGGACAAAGTAATGAAAAAACCAAATATTTTTGTATTGTCAAATTTTACCATGTCAAAAAATATTTTTAAAATCCTCAAACTATTATTAGATACCCGACCAATTACCACCGGAAACATCAGAAAACACAAATGTAGGATGTATCAATGATGCGTGAGTCGACAATAGTGCTTTCTTACTTGAAATGAAAATCAGAGAGAACTATTAAAGTTATAACAAAATGATTGAGGATTTCGCGACCAAAGTTTTTCCAGACATTTCACTGGTGCGAGTGGCTAGCTTTTTCGAAAGTTGATACATTCTGAGTCAATCTCCCATGACTGTATATTACGGCTGTGTGAAGCGTATTTATGTTGACTAGGTATTTGGTGTTTTGATACCTGTACCTGGATTAGGTAAGTTGCATAAAGCGTGTTTATGTTGACTCAGATAGTCTGGTGTGATAGTATCTACCTGTACCTGGGTAAGGTAAATTTTCAATAACATTCGTCAATTTTTTTCTACCTGCCATCATGCTGTTTGCTATTTTTGAACCTCTCAGAATGGGATTCCATATCCGGTTGAAGGTCACAAATTTTTCTTTTCTGTTGGAATTATCTATATGTTTGTGGATCTCTATTGCCTTCTGTACCTGTTGGCTATGGTGTCCCTGGTTGAGGATATTGGGTTTTGTGTTCTCATATAGAACCCTGTGGTTTTCTTCACTGAGTGTGTGTTCTGCCACAGCCGACTCGTCCATTTGGCCTAGTCTGCAGTTTATTTCATACTCCTCCAGTCTTGTTCCCATGGATTTTTGGTGGTTCCGATGTATACCTTTCCACAAGTGCACGGTATGCGATATACCTACCCCTGCTGCTGATAGTTGGTCTCTTTTGCCTTTAGCCGATCTGGGGCTCTGTTATATCTTCTTGGTGGGTTTCAAAACCTTTTGAATGTTTTGGAAAACACTTGAGAAAATACAACATACGAACGGTTCTAAAACCCACCAAGAAGATACAATAAAGCCTGACTAAAGACAAAAGAGACCCAATATCAGTAGCAGCATACCGTACACTTGTGGAAAATTTTACATCGAAACCACCAAAAGGCTGAAGGAGCGTGAAAGGAACTGCAGATCAAACAGCCAAACGTACAAGTTGGCTGTGGTGGAATACGCACTCAGTGGAAGAAACCACAGGATTCACTTTGGAAACTCGAACAGAAAAGAAAAAGCTGTGATCCCCAACCGAATATGGAATTCCATTCTGAGAAGTTCAAGAATAGCAATCAGCATGACGACAGATAGAAACTTAATCCAGTTTCAAGTATTATCACTACCTGTATCAACATAAATACGCTTTACCTAATTTACCTAGCACACCAAACTACAGGAGTCAACATAAATACGCTTTACGTTTACGCAGCTCTAATATCCAGTCATCGAAGACTAACTCAGAATGTTCAAACCTCTGAAGAAACTAGTCATTCGCGCCAGCGAACAGGAAAAAAATCCAAAAATCAACGGCCTTCAAACCCGGAAAAATGGTGACACTATAAAAGTTGTGTTACGAAAATTAAGTACTACCGACAAACAGGGTATCCAATAAAAATGTAACTGGAATTGGTTTTATAAAAGAAATAACCTATATAGTTTCACTCGATTGATAAACTTCCAGGGAGTTGTTCTGAAAATATAAGGTTGAATTAGTCTAAACTGGGCGGTTCGGAAGTTACGGTAAAATTTTTCCGTTTTCTTCTCATGAATTAGACAGTTATGAATGAATAAGATAGTCCACACTTTGAAATTATAAAAAATGCAGGGTATGACTGCTTGAAAGAATCGGAGATAATTTTGTATATGAAAGTGTATAATTAAAATTTTTATTGCAAAGCGCTTTCGACTTTCGTCACCTTCAGTGCTCACTTGGAAGCAAGTAATCTTATTGAAAAGGAAAGTTTTGAGTGAAAATTTTTTAGGTTATGAATTTAAAAAATTAATTTGAGTGTAGATGAGTATTTATTCGTCAGGTAGCAGGATGTATCGAGAAGAGAAAACATTGTACATTTATAAAATTTGATTTATATGAAAGCTTATCAGCTTAATAACCAACGAAGCACTAGTTGGAGATAGAGGCCATGTGGCTCAGTCAAATTGTGATGTAAAAAGGACAACTTGCTCAGGATGTGTCAAATGTCATATAATTGTAAATGGTACCAACTTGAAGAGGTGATACACCAAGAATTTTTTAAAATTTATATATGAATTATCAATGTTAATTGACAAATTGTTGACTTTTGAAAAATAAATTTGATAGCAATTCCTAATCCTTTGATGAAGGAAAAGGAAATCTCTGTCCAAGTTCACTTGAATATTTAGACAATGTTCATTATTGGAAAGTTATACACATATCTCAAGTTCTTCAAACATGTCGAGTCTGAGGAATTTTTGTTTTGTGAATATCATGTTAATTTTTTAAATTTTTGTTGGTGCTGAAGTTATGGTTGTTGAATTTAATGTGATTTCCAAATGCAGATTCATCCGGTCTTTTAGGATGTTCATTAATACGTGTGATAAGAGGTCTACAAGTTCTACCAATGTAAGATGCTTAACTGCTCTGATGGTCTATAGACCATTTGTTTATAACTTTTTAATTTTATCTTTGGAGTTGACTAAAAATTCAGTTAACTTATTAACAGATTCAAAGGAGATATTGGTACCAGGGATGGTATTTGTTATAAATTTTGAGATAGTGGTACACATATGTTGGTCAAAATAAGGTAACGTAAAATAACTTACTCAAGGTAAACTGATCAACCGGTAACTGATATGACTGCTTGATTCTTCTTGGGAATATTTTCAATTCTAGAAAATAGTTGAGTCACAACAATGACAAGATGAACCCAAACAATTCTCAAAAATTAATAAAATCTTTTATTACGATTTTCATCATGGCAGGTTCATATTACCGCGACATGTATTTTGCTATAGCTCCATTAGGCAAGATAATCAAAAACAAAATCACAGCAGATGTTTGGAACATCTTTAAGTTTGAGCTATACATGAATCAAGTCTAGTAACAATACCTTTTTGAACTACAATTCAAGTAGATATTGTAGTTCCATACTTCCTGTTTTCTGCTGTCGTTGGTTTGTCTCAATAGACCTTTCTCTTCATTTATTTTTAGTCATCTATACCTAGGAGATCTATTCAGAACCCCTTTTACTTGATTTTGAGTCATGACGTAGTCGCTCTAAACTTCTTTCAAAAATCCATGGAAAAATGAGGCCCTGACCATCTCTTTTAGTTTAGTTAGTAGATATTGTAGTTCCATACTTCCTGTTTTCTGCTGTCGTTGGTTTGTCTCAATAGACCTTTCTCTTCATTTATTTCTAGTCATCTATTCCTAGAAGATCCATTCAGAACCCCTTTCACTTGATTTTGAGTCATGACGTAGTCGCTCTAAACTTCTTCCAGAAATCCATGGAAAAATGAGGCCCTGACCATCTCTTTTAGTTTTCAACTTCTCTGATACGATCAGAGTTGAGTGAAGGCAATGACATCTCCCCTTACTGAGACGCCATCTATAAAATTAACAGAGAAGTCAATCGTCCTCTCTCTTCCACTGCAGCTTGCACGTCAAAGCATCTAGTTGGTGGGAGCAGTGGATAATGAATAGTGGGTTACTGCGGAAACTGCCAATAGCCATTATAGGTTGGCTCCTATCTTTATCATAGTTGCTGCGTTAGGCGTTTTCATATTAGAAGTTTCCATGTTAGAAGTTTTCATATGCAAAGTAGGCTGATGAGTAGAGCTTCTTGTCAAAATCCGGAATTCAACGCTCGTACGGGTATACTTCAGAGTTCAAAGATGAATGAATATCATCAATATAACCTTTTGTTATACTCTCGGATTGGTCGTTATTTTGGAAGTCGAAAATGATGTATCGGGGTAATTCGAGACTGTTGATTATCTTTACGGCTCATATATAGAAGGCTTGATCACGAAGGGACGGTCATTCATAAATATGTCACATGCGATATATTATTAACATTTTCATTGATGCGGTTCAGAAATTTCAGTTTCTAGTGATTTTTCGGAAGGGTTAATCCGATTCACCATTTTATTTTACTGATTACCAATTCTGAATTGATTTCTCCAATAAATGAATTTTTGGATGAGCGTGCTATAACTAGAATTAGCTCCTGCTTTATATATTTATATATTTCAAATTCATTACAACAGCAGTTCGTATGCGACTTGCAAAAGATAATTGTACATCTTCCCACTTTACGTATCACTTCTTTTCTCCCTCAGTGATCCACCCACAGCAAACAATTCTTCAGTCAACATTCTGAAACGTTTGAAGTGTAATGAATTAACTTTCAATTTAACAAAAATGTCATTAGTCACATCTGAATTTGAAATAGCCAATCGAATATGTCTATTAGCTAATCCAATCCAATGTTCACGTTGTGAAATTTTGGAAGATTTCAAAATTTCAATTATACTGTCACTAACTACACTCATATCTTCAGTCATGGTCACAAATATCACTTGAATTCAACAATTACTAACCTTGACTTTCCACTATTTTGAAAAGAATTTTCAGTCCGCTAAGCCCTTTGAGTCCGTATTTCCCTGGAGTGAATTTCGCTAAATTTTTTTGAATCACTTCAGTGCATCTTTTAAGTAAGAAAACAAGATTTTCTTCTAAGCCCTCTAGTAGAATTCCCCCATATTTGGTATTTACAACCTTAATGGCATGAATCAATAGGAGTTGACCCTTCGGAAAATCAACCAGTTTTTAATTTTCTCCCGATTCTGAAAGGGTTCATGTATTCATATCAAAAATATCCATCTGTGAATTAATAAAATATTTGGACACAACTCATCAAATGATTGAAAGTGTACTTACATTTGTTTTAATACCACACCCAGCAAAGCGGGTGTGGTATTTAGACCCGCTTCGTATCCTTCGATAATGAACTCTGTGATAATGATTCGGAGTTATCCAAATCTAGAAATTTTCTGTAATAATTTTGAGCACAGATATTTTCCAGTTATCAATCATCAGTACTAACCTCCAAACCACATTGAATCATTCCTATCATAATGAATTCCATGTTGCAAATACCTAATTGATATATCAAACCACACTTCTCTGAACTTTTTCTCATCACAGGAAACATTTCCTTTTACAAAATCCATAAAATTGTTGCATACGAGGGCACAGTTTGGGGAATTAAAGCGAAAGTTTTTGTCTCAGAGAACGCAAAAGGTTAAGATAAGGGAAGAACTCAGCAGTACAGTAAATATATTTGTTGGTGTGGCTCAGGGTACAGGTTTGGGCCCAATTCTGTTCATGATATACATGAACAGTATATCTTAAATCAGTGGTTTTCGTGGGCACATTATTTTTTATACAGATGACACAGCGCTGATTTTCAGATGCGAAATCTGGGATGATGTCTACAAAACTGCAGAGAACGATCTTAGAAAAATACTCATTTGGCTGAACATAAGTGAAACCAAATTCATGACTCAGGATAGTCCTCAGATCGATACCCTTCAAATAAACAAACCACTATGCAATGACAAAACTATATGTAACTCTTCGTCAATAGATAAAACATCCCCAATTAAGTAATTGGGAGTTACCATCGACCGACACATCAGATGACAGGACCACGTTGCAAATGTCGTGAATTGACTAAGGCTTCTCATGTATGAGTTTTATGTGCTTAGAGATATTCTGTCACAGAAAAACATGTTCCTGGTATACACCTCACTGGTAGAAAGTATATTACGATATTGTATTTGTATGGGTAGGAAATAGGATCAATCCTACACAAATCATATGCAAAATTCTTTAATGAAAATAATATTGAGAAAAGATAGACGATTCTCGACCCAAAAACTATATCAAGAAACCAAAGTACTGAATGTTAGAGCACACTACTGTTGCCAATGTTTGATTTGGATATTTTGAAATTTAAAAAAGGTACAGCAACAACTTAAAAAAATTGATTTTCTGATAACTCAAATGTTAGAACCCCTTATTATCGAAAATCCCATACGCAAAGATTAGTCTTTGTTTTTTCAGGCGAAACTGGCTTCCTATGAAGCTTAAAGCAATCTCAAAAATCAAAGAATTCAAATATGCTATCAAAAAGCATAAAGTACAAAATTCTAATATACTCAACATATGCTGAAAATATATTGAAACAATTTACCAATAACTCATCACTTAGTGCTGGAGGTGACCTCCAGTTTACTTTCTTTCCGACCTTCACCCCTATTTTAATTTACTGTCACTCAATGTTCTTAATTGTCAAAGAAAATGAATGATTTGTTTGAATTATCTAAACATGTACCATAAAATGTTATTCCAACTACGAATGGAGTAAAACAGCATAAACAGGCATTCTGATGCCTAGGTATATTTCGCCCATTTGTAGCGGTTTTGACATATGTTTATGATTCAATTCACATATTGAGCGAAAAAATTGAAATGATTTTGATTCGAAAATTTTATTTCATTTGATTCAATCTGCTAGCATTCTGATATTCAATATATGAGAAAAAATATTTCATATATTTATGTGTTTTAACATAAGTACCTAACAGACATTGATCATTTTGCTGCCTGAAATACAACACGTCAACAATAGAAAATGGAAAATTGAATATTATTCTGACTTAGTTTCTTTTGAACTATTGATACTCTTCTGGACCATTTCAATTTTATAGTACAATATTTTCCAATTTCAGAAATACAACCGTGGTGGATATGATTCGTTGTGGAACTATGGTGTTTGCATTCAATATCGAATTTCTATTACTATACGGTGTTCCTGCACAGAGACTGATGGATGAGGTGAGTTTCATCGCAGTACTTAATAGTTTTCACATATTTTCCACTGATTTTCGCTAACCTCAACTGACTGATTTTTCAATAAGCGAAGGAAGGAGGGTGTATCTAAAACAATGGTCATTTTAAGGCTGAAGAAGTGGCAAATTCTGCCTTTTATCACTGTGAGTGGTATCTTCCCAATATAATACCTGCGAGAAAATCTCTAACCTACATGATACATAGAAGTCAAACATCAGTATGTCTATCAGCGATGGGATTCATTGACATCAACAGACAAACCATTGTGGCGGTAAGTAACAAATGTTCTTTTCGAAAGTTGCTGCAATATGCTTATTCAGTTATAGGAATTAATGATTCACTTCTTCTTTCAACTACTTTTGGTAACAACTCAAATAGCAACAGCTTCATTTTGATATGTGATGAAATCGGCCACTACTTGATATAAATCCATAACGTATTCAAGAAACACTTCATCGTGAGATAAACTGAACAGTTTTACGAAAAGACAACATATGTTTCGCTATACATTAGTTTCTTCAGGCGTGTATACACTACTAACTACAACCTTTATTTTCAATGCTTCATATATGTGTACATTTGTATTTGTATTTTCTTCTTGTGGTAACCAAGTGTTGCCCATCCTTACACCTTGCTGCACCATACTGATGATGGGCCAAAAGACCGAAACACGTGTCTATGGCTTGCCACTTTCTTGAGTGTTATGTCCAATTATTAACTTCGTAATCTATATCAAGACACTCAATAACCTTCTTCATA
>WOGR01007215.1:0-12537 GCA_015342045.1 Leptinotarsa lineolata
GTGATTTTTTTTCTTTGAATTTTAATTATTTCTTACGAAGGTTCTTTCACTCACTAGGCAAAGTATTATATATTTTCATAAGGAGAAACTCCGTTTGTTTGACTGTGTTTTGATAATGCATCTTCGGTAGTCTGATGATATCTTTATATTTTGTGTCATTATTGTGAATTATGGAGCCACTATTATATTTATGTACAAACAATATTGCTTTTACAATATAGATGGAAGGTAATATGAGTATGCCACATTTTATAAAGATCGGTTTAGCATGGGTTTTGGAATTGACTTACTCTAAATCTCTCATTATCTTTTCATGGAGAATGAATACTTCACTTGCATGTGAGGAAGCACCTCGTATTAGTATTCTATAGTTTATGTGGCAGTGAGCCATATCAAAATATGCAATTCTCACCACATCATTGGAAACTAAACTCCTTAGTCCTCTCAATGCGTAGCGACACCTTGAGAGTTTTTTTTTACATAACGATGTCGTATGTCCATTCCAAAAGTAGGAAATGAAATCAATTATGAAGCTGACAATGTACTCTGGAAAAATAATACAGTGTAGGTAACTCGTGAAGAAGGCATACACAGTCATTATTTCGATAGATCTAAACAAACTTCGATGCTATGGCTTGTCGGATTATTTTTGTGTATGGCTCTCAAGTTTCCTGAAAAAAAGTTCCCTGCAAGTGGTTGTCGATGGATATCTCTCAAATACTTTTACCATCTACGCTGGTGTTCCCCAGGGATCCACATTGTCTCCAACCCTCTTTTTATTATACATCAACGACTTATTGGACGAAACGAAGAATCCAATATATTGCTTTGCTGAAGACAGCACACTTGCGGATACACATCTCCACCGGCGCAGGAGGTTGCATATCTCAATGAGGATCTAGAGGTAATTTCGAATTGGGGTGAAAGTAACCAGATTCAAGTCAACGCCACGAAAACCCAGGCATCGATTTTCTTCAAAAAGTTAAATATCTCAGAACCGGATATAATAATGTGAGGACAGACAATTCCACTTTCTGCTTCGATAAATTTGTTGGGTGTTAAAATGGACACTATTATGTCTTGGCACAATCATGTTGCTGGAATTGCAAAGGCTGATTCTCAAAAGCTTGGAACACTTTTCCGAAGCAGAAAACTCTACACACCTTAGCAACTTTTGATGCTTTATAAAGCTCAGATCAGACCTTCTTTGGAGTATTGATCTCATGTATGGAGCTCCCCCTTAAGTATACCATCGTAGAAAGGTTGGAGATTTGTCTCTCTTCTATAGATACTTTCACGGGAAGTGTTCAAGGGACTTGGCACATTCGATTCCACCAAGAACGGCGCTTATCAGAAATACGCGACAAACTGTGGCTGCTTATCGTTTTAAAGTTCAACTCAGTACATCTCGAACTTCGCTGTTCAAAAACTCTTCCATTTGGAGAACTGCGTTCATGTGGAAAAATTTTCCTGAGAACGTTTTTCCCAATGGATTCAATCTCCAGCGATTCAAATCCAATATGAATTACTACTTCCGCACAAGCACCGCTCTCAGGTTTATCATGTAGTGCCTGTGTTTTTTCCCTAAAAAAATGACCATCGTTCACAGAGTCCAATGTTAGTGAAATAATTTCAGTACTAACGTGTATATAGACTGCGACTCAAGACTTTATTTCACTCTCAAACAGCATGAATTTCTACTCTTACGAAGAAATTATCTGAGAGCTTCCTATCTTCGAATTTGAATAAAATGAAGTGTGTGTGAGATATTTTCGAAATTTTTTATTCGTGAGAAAGACCTGTTGACGCCATTACGAGTAGAATATAAAATCTTTCAAATGTCCGCCATGGCTTCTCTGGGTGGAGCGTATACGAAACGTCCAATTTTCCATGACTCTGGCGCATAAATCCGGCTGAATTTGTCCGATGGCATAGGTTATGTTCGCTTTGAGTACCGCTGTGGTTTGTGACTCATCCGCATATACCTGCGACTCAACGAAACACCACAAGAAAAAGTCTAACGGGGTCAAATCGCACGATTTCGGTGGCCAGTTCACATTACCTCTATGTGAAATAACCATGCCCTCAAATCACTCGTGCAGAATATCCAATTCGAAATGAGCTGTGTGGCATGTACCGCCGTCCTGTTGAAATCACATGACGTTGGTATCGTGATCATCCAAATCGGGCCAAAAATGTTGGTAATCAACTTCCTATAGTGCTCGCCGTTGTCAGTGGTGGCCTGGCTGGACCGTTCATGCCACCAGCCCAAAATCTTCACCAAACAGTGACTTTTTTGGAATGAATTGGACGCTCTTGGATCTCATGTGTATTGATATCGTTCGAAATTCGACAATTTTGTTTGGTCACGTAACCATCCAGAAATGGGCCTCATCGCTTAATTTGATTTTCGATGAAAATTTGGGCCAGTTGCCAACTGCTCCAGAGCTCATGCAGTGAACATACGTTGTTGTCTATGGTCGTTAACCTTCAGTTCCTGGGTCAGTTGAATTTTGTACGGGTGCAGGCCCAAGTTACTACACGAAATTTGTCAAGTTGTGGTCTGCGAAAAGCCGAGTTCTTGTGAGTGACTCGAAATCGACTGCCTCGGATTCTCCCGTACACTTCGGAAAAGATTCAAATTCAAGATGGTTGCAGCAACAAAATAGCGGATTACAAACTTTTTCACAACAAACTCAATATGGGCATCGAATGAGGTCGCTTGACTAGTAGCATAGTAGTACACTTTGAAGAAGATGCAAATGATAGTGCTTGACTAGAAGAATAGTTGCAAATTTAAGATGTCCGCGGTTACAAAATGGCGGATTTCATATTGTTCCACGAATACCTTGATATGGGTATCAAATGACATGGCTTGATTAGTAGATTAGTAGCCCACTTCGAAAAAGATGAAAATTCAAGATGGTCGTAGCTACAAAATGACGGATTACATATTTTTCCACAACTACCATTATATGGGTATCAAATGACAATATTTGACCAGTAGAATAGATCCAAATTTAAAATGATCGCGTCTACAAAATGAGAGATTATGTATTTTTCCCAACCACCACAATATGGGTATCAGATAACAGGGCACGACTAGTAGAATAGTAGTACACTTTGAAGAAGATGCAAATTCAAATTGATCGCAGCTACAAAATGGCGAAATACCTATTTTTTCGCAACTACCTCGATATGGTTATCAAATGACAGTGCTTGACTAGTAGAATAGTTGCAAATTTAAGATATTCGCGGTTACAAAATGACGGATTTTATATTGTTCCACGAAGACCTCAATATGGGTATCAAATGACAGGGCTCGACTGGTAGATTAGTAGCCCACTTCGGAGAAGATGCAAATTCAAGATGGTCGTAGTTACAAAATTTTTGACCAGTAGAATAGATCAAATTTAAGAAGACCGCGGTTACAAAATGGCGGATTTCATATTGTTGAACGAATACCTCAATATCGGTATCAATTGACAGGGCGTGACTAGTAGATTAGTAGCCCACTTCGAAAAAGATGCAAATTCAAGATGGTCGTAGTTAAAAAATGTTTGATCAGTAGAATAGATGTAAATTTAAGATGATCGCAGTAACAAAATGGGGGATTTCATATTGTTTCATGAATACTCCAATATGAGTATCAAATGACAGGGCTAGACTAGTAGATTAGTAACCCACTTCGAAAAATATGCAAATTCAAGATGGTCGTAGCTACAAAATGACGGATTACATATTTTTCCACAACTACCCTAATATGGGTATGACAATGTTCGACCAGTAGAATAGATGCAAATTCAAAACGATCCCGGCTACAAAATGGCAGACTAGTAGAATTGTAGTACTCTTCGAAGAAGATGCAAATTCAAGTTGGTCGCAGCTACAAAATGTCGAAATACATACTTTCCCAAAACTACCCCGATATGGTTATCAAATGACAGTGCTTGACTAGTACAATAGTTGCTAATTTAAGATGTCCGCGGTTACAAAATGGCGAGTTGGTTCATGAATACCTCAATATGGATATCAAATGACAGGGCTTGACTAGTAGATTAGTAGCCCACTTCGAAAAAGATGCAAATTCAAGATGGTCGTAGCTATAAAATGACGGATGACATATTTTTCCACAAATACCCTAATATGGGTATCAAATGACAATGTTCGAGTAGTAGAATAGATGCAAATTTGAAATGATCGCGACTACAAAATGGCAGATTACGTGTTTTTCATAACTACCTCAATATGGGTATCAGATGACAAGGCTTGACTAGTAGAATAGTAGTACATTTTTAAAAAGATGCAAATTTAAAATGACGGCATCTACAAAATGGCGGATTTCTTTATAATACTGGGGCAATGAATGAACTTAGAAGAATGAGAAGAATTCAGTAACAAAATTTTGAAGTAAAATTTTTTAAAGTAAATTGTTAATACTAGAATCCATTCAAAACAAACACTGTTTGCAAACACAAAAAATGCAAAAAATGTTTCAATAACCAAGTAAACATTTTCAAAGGATGAAGAAGAATGTCTTCTGCAAATAACCTATTCATGGGGACAACGAAAAAGTTATAAATTAATTATTAGACAACTCAAAACTGAATTTCATTTTCCAATCGGTTTTGTTCATCAATATTTCCGAGCATATTCAAATGGAGTGACAGAATAAATGAAATGAAAATGAAAAAACAATTCCACAAAGAAATTTCAAAGACAGTTCTAATAAACTATATCCAGAGTTCCGTACTTTCCCAGAAATATGCTACTTACAACTTTTTTCTGCAGTTCGTTCTCATTTAATTTGAGCAAAACAGATTTAAACCCTCAACCACTCGTACTGATCAACTAACTCGACTTGTAAACAATGTAAAAACTCCCGGAAAACTTCCGAAGGATGAATCTCTCGCTCATTTATCAATCTCACGTGATTCTACTCCAACATAGATTTACTTTTTGTTCGGATAATTCTACTTCGGAAGTCATTTTTCCGGTGAAAAGCTTCCGAAGTTCATAAGCCCTGATCGTTCTTCTTTAGATGGTGCGTATTGAATGTGAAGAATGATGTTGGATATGGCGTCTTTATACAATTACGGGAGATTAGATTCGTAAGTGAATCCACAGTATGGGTTTCTTGTGCTAGGACGACGATGAAAAAATCATTTCTTGCGGCAAAATTAATATCATGTTTTCATGAAATATGAGAAAAATCAAATGTGCACAATGGAAGAAGTTTATCTTGAAAATCTCTGTAAATTTATGTTGTAGCCGGAAATAATGAATCATTTCCAATTTCATCAACAGTATATCACTTCATCTTCCTGTTCTCCAAAATCACCTCATGTTTCTATATTTCGCAAGACTCTGGAGGAGAGGTCAAATAATACTTTGATTCAAAAAAATCCCTATTCTTTACATGCCTCTATTTTTGTTTCACATTATCACATATTTTCACTCTAAAAATTAGAAGGAACATTGTTGTGCAATCAAACTTTGTTCTGTTTTTCCGTTTTTCTCTACATTACTCTAGAAGTAATAAGACTCTGTTTACTGGCATTCAAGTATCAGAATATTGATGTGGAAAGTGCGTACTCAGAATGTTCTAAAAACTTTCCACAAATTTTGGGTGGATAAGTTTTCATTCAAAGAATAATGAATATGCCAAAAGAAGGTCTTTACCTTCAACAGATAGGGTACCGCAGACAGAATAATATATCACTCTTATGTATACGATCTGATAAGGAAGTTTCTAGAGACAAAGTCCACTCCCTAATGAGGGGTGAAGTGGTACTTATTGGAAGGAGCGACAATATTTCTCTTCGAACCACCACTCGGTATCAGTGAAAGTGCTGTATACAGCACTCAAAAATAGTTCGAACACTTCTTTTAAAACTTACACAAAAACCCCAAAAACTCAATATAAGGGCTGGTATTTTGAACGATATCATATTGTCAGACATTTCTCATTGAGAATAATTTGATTCGGGAAACTGGCATGATTCCAGCAACTTCAGAATTCCACACCTTGTTGCTCGTCATATTTGTCGTCATTCTTGAACCAGAATTATCTGGACTATGGTTTGGCTAATTTTTTTCTTACTACTTCGGAGCCGTCTGACTTGTTGCATTGCCTGCTACTAGGGACTCGGTAGGTACAGCGCTATTTCTTTCAGGTGCCCTCTCAGTGGATAGTGTTCAGGAAACAGCCCTGCATTCGGTCTAAATGGATCTCTCCTCGAAGTACGTTTCGCTAACTGAGTTAGCATCATCAGGAGATGACTAAAATTTCGTAGTTCAAGTTATTCTCCATTTTTTTTCTCGGATATTCCTTAAATGAATATTTTCTCACATGAAGGTTTTTTCGTGTGTGTGTTCCTAGATATATTTCCCAGTATTCTTTCTGTTTCTTATAGACACACTTTCCAATATGGTTTTATATTCAAAATTTTTGTATCCTATAGCTGGAACAGGTTCATTATATGGAGTTGATATATTCATCAACTTTCCCGTTATTTATGATACCTAGTATCCTGGTTTCCAGTAAAGAGTCAATTCATTCCTGTCAGTTAGTTTCTTCAGTTCTTGAAAGCATTTCCATCCTAGTCTCGTTGTCACCTTTGTCAGTGCCCTGAGTGTAACCTAGCTGCAATCCCACGCATTTAGATTTTCCACATATGCATCTGAAAACCAATGTATACCGGGTGATTCCCTAAGGTGGCTCACCCCTATAACTTTTTTATTATTGGAGATAGGAAAACGAAACTCGAAAGTTGTATATTATAGTTCAATTTACAATTTTTGACATATTTAATTGCTTTGCCTTACTTCTGGTTTGATCGAAAATGAGCCATACTTTCGATTTTTAAATGGGACATCCTATATATTTTTACTCATTTTGATAGAAAATGACATTACCAACCCAACAATTTTCCATTTGTCAATATTCGATGAATACAATCATTTCGATTCCAATTTATATTTTTTGATCTAGAATGCCATGGATCATGTAAATCGCTTCATTCTTGATCAAGTAACATCTGTGAGGCTTATGATTTCACAGTCGTTTTAAGAATTATTTCACAGTTGCCAGTATGAAATTTTCCAGTCAACTTGATTTTTTCAAATGGAAAGGGGGTGGTTCGAGGCTTTTTGTGGAAGATAATTTTCTTTCGAATAATTTGATGCTACACACTTTCACATATTTTTTTCTATTAATTGCAAGAAAGTTGCAAATTAGTCCACTCATGCACTAAGTCCTGTTATTCTAGTTATCCGTGACAAACAACTGAAGCTTCTGCTAGGACTACCTAAACAAATAGGCTAATGAATATAATGTCACTTTCAAAAACATATTTGTTGTGTAGTTCATAATTAGATATGGCAAACTATACTGGAAACGAGAAAACTGACATGTTGCTAATTTATGGAGAAACGAAAAAGAATGCAACTGATGCAGCTCGAATTTATGCACAGAGGTTCCCTAATCGTTGTCATCCCACTCAGCATCATTTTCCAAAACTGAAAAGAAAAATGCGAAATGGACCAGAATAAAATGCCAATAAACTAGTCGTCAGTGAAGAAAAAGAAGTAGACGTGTCGGCCATTCAGTTACCAACTACCCCAACATCTTTACGATAATCATCACAACCGAAGATTGACTTATTGCAACTGGTTTTTCAATGAATACTGAGAAGATGTTCGTTTTCCATTTAAAATTATTCGTCCAGTTGAAACCCGATTTATAAACTTGGGTATGTTCAATAGGAATAGTAAAATGTGCTGGTCTCAATCGATTAACATCTGATGTAAGAAGAAAATTTTCGAGAGCGATTTGGTTTCAAGTGCTGGATGGGTGTTATCGGAGAAAAACTTTTAGGGTCAATAATTTCCGATGGACAACTGACTGCGGAAAGATATCTACAGTTCCTTAGGAATCAAATCAATGATTTCATTGGAGATTTGCCACTGGCTAACCAAGTTGATATCTATTTTCAACAAGACGGAGGGCCACCTCACAATTCTCGAGTCGTCAGAGAACATCTGAATGACACGTTCCCAGAAAAGTGGATTGGCACTTATGGACCTATTCAGTGGCCTGCAAGGTACATTCTTGAGTTTTCATATTTTTATATAAATGGATTATTTCTTTTCCATATTCTAGATCACTAGATCCTACTCCGCTAGATTTTTTTCTCTGGGGAACAATTGAAAATCTGGTTTACAATACAATATCAGCTACTCGTGGATAACAAGAGCCTAAAGTAAAGGTGGCATTCCAGAACATCACTGGGAACAGCTTATCAATGTGATGCGCGCAACAATTGAAAAAGTTGAACTTTGCCGTGATCAAGGAAGAGGCCATTTTGGAAACTCATAACCTCAATGGACTGATTTGCGACTTTCTTGCAATTATTCAGAAAATAGGGAAAATGATGTGAAAGTGTGTGGCATCAAATCATTCGTACGAAAATGATCTTTCCCCCTTTCCATTTGAAAAAATCAAGTTAACTGGAAAAATTCATATTTGTGACTGTAAAATAATTCTTCAAACGACTGTGAAGTCATAAGCCTCACAGTTATAGTTTTTCCATATTACTTGATCAAGAATGAAGCGATTTACACGATCCATGGCATTTTAGGTCAAAAAATAAAAACTGGAATAAAAATGATTTTGTTTGTTGACAAGTGGAGTATTGTTGAACTCAGAATGCCATTCTTGATCGAAATAAGTAAAAATATAAATGTCCCATTCAAAAATCGAAATTTGGGATCATTTTTGGTCAAACTGGAAGTACGGCAAAGTAAGTAAATATGTCAAAAAATGTGAATTGACCTTAATACACAAACCCCTGATTTTATTTTTCTATCTCTAATAAGAAAATTGTTATAGGGGAGAGCCACCTTGAAGAATCACCAGGTATACCTCGAAGCCTGAATTCGTTGAAGATTAACAAATTTGAACTATTAATAATGCTTGATATGTTAAATAATGAATACAGAGGTTATGAAGATCAATTCTGTTTCAACATGGATTCCACCGGAGATCAATTCCAATATTCAAAGAAATAGTTTTCAATATAATAATCAGTTTTGTTAATTATAGGAGTCATTCATGAAATCAGGAATCTGTAGAGAACGAAAATATCTCTGTGTCATTCTGATAGTCTTGTTCAGAGAAAAGATAAGAAATCTCTGGATTTAAATGGAAGGGAAAGATGCGAGGAACCTACTCTTAGTTGGACGTTCTGATAATGGTGTTTATGATTTTCACAGATTAGTGCGAGCGAGAAGCATCGCGAAAAACTTTGAGTTCCACAAGAAATCCTCTTGCTTATTTCAACTCCCTCCGCGTTTTGTGGATAATCCGCTGACCACTGATCAGGTGGAACTCTTCCATAAGGACATTCATGAACACCTCCAGCCTCTCGATTCGGACACTCTAGCCCCTAGTGCAGTTTCAAGCTTTCAACAGAAAGCTGAAAACGTAACCTCTGTATGATATGGATTAATTACCGCAACTCATTTGATACAATCACGTATGAGATCATTATGCATTTGCCGAGATACCTTGCGGTACCAGAGAAAATGGTGAGATGCTTCGAATAATTGATACCACAATGGCGGACACGTGTCACCAGAACATCTGCTCAGGTCAGACTCCCAACACAGTGGTTCACTTTCAGAAAGGATATATTACAGCGCGTTTCTTCAAGACTCCTGTTCTGCATCTCACTATTGCCATTATTCGTTGCGCTCAGAAATCCTAGAGAGTTTAACTGTGGCATCCTTGAAAAAAAAAAGATCTCCTTCAGTCCTTGAGAGTGGTGGAAGGGTACACGCTTGCAATCTGTATGGAATCATGAAAAGACAAATGAACAATGGTCCATCTAAAGAGATGACGATGTATGGATTACGAAGAGAATGTGTGGCTCGTATATGGGAGCATATTACATATCCTTGATGCTGGAATTGAGCAAAGCACGTGTACGAAAATACCTTATACCATCTGAGGGACGGAAAAATGAACACTTAACTCGTTGTGGAACAACGCTACTCACGAGTGATAATAGCAGTGAAAAAATCTCTTTGCGGTAAGTATCATCATAAACTCCGATAGATCTGGTAATAGGAACTGTTGTTGAGGAACAAAGTTACTGTTACAAATATCCAGATCACTCTTGAAATTGTCGTTCTATCATTATAGTACATGGTGGAACGGTACCCCCTCTACTCTCAAATCTCAAGATCATTTGGACTTGCCGCATTGATTGTGCAATTCTAGAGTATCCGTGAAGACGAGCTCCATTCATTAAAAGACAAATTTTATTTCAAAGAGTATATAGTAAAAAATACCTGAGGATGTAACTAATGTTAGATGATGAATACACTGAATATTTTCAAAAATATTCAGTTGCTAACTAACATTCCAATTCGATGTTCATTGATTTGAAAGTAGTCATTTCGAATGAGCTTCTTCTTCTAGTTCGTATCAGAAATGAAATCTGTGCATGATCCATACATCTTTGTGAGAAGTTCATTTCGAAATTGATAACTCTCTTGCTTTTCTATTGAGTTTTGAAATATACGATTCTAATGTTTGGCTGTGCATGTGTTTTTCCTGAATTTTCGCTACCACTATCGCTAGTGATCACTGCTTATGGCATACAATCCACAACGCTTTCGCTTTGTCAGTTGGATTTATAGCAGTGACTCCATAATTCAGGTTAGCGCATTTGCCACTTGTTTCCCCAAAGTATATTCAATGCAAACTGCTACATTTTTGGTTGAGTTAAAGGAAGCCGAAGAGCTTTTTCCCCAAACTATGAAACAATACACGACAATGATTAGTAATTTTTACTAGTACAATATTGTATTTGTGAAAATCCACCGATTATTATCATGGATAGTATTACCAATTTTCATCATGTAATGGGTCAGTGTGTATTCATGATATGATGAAAGTGGTTCTCAAATAATTTTTCCATGGGGATCAATTAATCATTTCAAATCAAGACGACAAACATCATATCATTCTACTGAAACCAATATCGATTTTCATCTGTGCAGAATACCTACTCTGAAAATATAATGGAAAACCGAAAATAATTTAGTTGCAGGACATGCAACCTAATTTCGAAGCTGTATCAATCCACTCTCGATATGGAACCAGTGTATGCATTTCGAATTAGATTTGAACTATAACTAATCAACTTGCTACACGTGCGATACTCGTTTGAAGATTTTAAGACTTACTGGGCGGTGGAATCAGTGGGTTTCTGAATATGTTATCCACAAGACAATTTCGCATAATTCGAAAATATGTGTAGGTGGCTCTGATATTTACTGTGTAGGCGATACTTGTGACATTTAATTGACTAATTTTTCCATTGGAATATGATTTTTTGTTATTATAGCCAAAGTACCAATCACAGAAATTCAGTATGACTGAAATGAGTGATGTTTTAATTCAAGTAACATTATATTATGAGATTGTCATCAAACAGATTGCAAAACCGTAACAGTATGATTCTACAATGATTAAAAAGCTATGAAAGAACAAATAAAATTATGATAAATAGGTGAAATATCAATTTCATCAAGCAATGAAATGTAACGTATTCAAAAAACACTTCATTGTGAGATTTTCACTAAACAGTTTTACAAAAACGCAACACGTGTTTCGACATACAATGGCTACTTCAGGCGTGTCTTCACTAACTAACTAACTGATTCTACATGAACAATGCTTTATATAACTTTACAATTTGAAGTACCTACATTTCAAGTACCTGAGATATACCTGGTCATTTAATATTTCATGCGTACCTGCGTTTGTAATGAATTACTGAGCTTATGTACCAGTTTCCACATTTGAAAACATATTTAGTAACGGGGAGTCATTCAATTTTAATTGGTCGTTCAGTTAAATACCTCAATTCTTGAATCTATTTGAATCTATTGATTTCTAAACATTCTAGTAGATTGAGTTTCAAACTTTTCCCTTGTAAATGTAACACGTCGTATTTATGATTGAACTCATGTCCTTTTGCTAAAAGATGTATTGCAAATGTGAAATTGGTCTGTCTATTCACAAAACTATTTCTATTCTCTTTAATTCTTTGGGAAAATGTTCTCGCTGTGTGGTCAATATACAGTTTTAGGCAGGAGCCACATAAATTTATTCAGAATTTTATTCGTTTTGTAAGTTACTTTCACGCATTTTTTTTTTTTCGAAAAAACGGGCAATATTATTGATGAGTTCACCCAAACATAACAATGTCCTACAACTGACGTTATCGCATCTTGAATTTGGGTAGACCTGGTTCATGACTTGCTTTTGTAATTCTTTGGAAAAAATAGTCTATAATATCTACCTTATAACCGTTGTTGACCGCGATTTGTTTGATCAAACTCAGCTGTCTCTGGAAATTACTCTCAGACAATGGAATATTCAATAGCCTGTGAAGCATACTACTAAATGCAGCTCATATTTTCAAACCTATGTTAAAAAATATAGATCTACTTATAGAAAAG
>WOGR01007216.1:0-12536 GCA_015342045.1 Leptinotarsa lineolata
ATATACACGATATCAATAATAATACTGATAGTAGAAGGACATGAAGATTAACGTTGAGGTCCTTAACCACATTACAGTGATACAACGTAAAATACGTGTTAATCAAAATGTTTTGGAGTGTACTTACGACTTCAGGAATTTCACAATTCCAAATCATCACTTTCTCTTCGAACCTACATAAACAACTTTTCCTAATCGAATTTTACATTTGCAATCTTGTATTTTTCCATATCTTTGAAAAAATCAATCCCAGTTACTTCGAATATTTTTGAAGTAAATGAAACCAAAAACGTTCATCGAAATAAGTTGATGCATTTACCGAAATGTTTATAAAGAAGAAATTGAAAGACTTTAAAAGTCAAGTGAATAAACAAATATCAACCCACAAAAGTTATGAAATCAAAGATGAAAATATTCCAATTGGTCCCGAAGACTTGTTATTCATCGTCTTTGTGTTTGAATTGATTTCTTGAGAAATATTTTTCTTCGATGCGTTAATATTTCAAGATCTATTGAAATAAACTAGTTTTCAAATATTTCCAAAACAAAAAGACATTGCTGGCTATTTTTCAGAATCTTCTATACTAGGAAAAATACCACTGAAATTGGAATTACTGATGAAGTATCCGCTTTTTATCGAAGAAGTATGGTACCATAATACTAGAATCCATATATACGAGTGCATATAAACGTATTATGTTTTTGGGAATATTGTCTTTTCTATCCCATTACGATTCCATACCTGTCCCGTGAATTTATAACGTTGAAATGAAGGTTATGTTTACAGAAAGATCTTAGCTTTTTGTTTACCTACCTATATCTGATACTATTTTTGACAAAGTTTCTTTCTATACCAAATCGAAGTGGAAAAGTTGATTGTTCATCAGTAGCTGAAGATTTTTCAGTTTCATTCATAATGACTTCCAGGGGTAACTGAGAAAACAATGGCCACCTGTAATTCGAATTATCTTGACATCGGTGTAGGTGTTCCTCAATGATTCTAATATATGTAAATGACATCGTTGGAGATAAGTATGGACGATACGTCCATACTTATCTACGAATAAACTAATTATTTTTTAAAAAAGATGTAATGAAGTTCTTTCTAATCTCTTTGATTGGTTCTTCATGAATTCCTTGCATCTAAATGCACAAAGAACTTAGTCAATACATTTTCATAAAAGGCTAAAGCAAGTGCCTCCATTCGTGTAAATAATAATAAAAAAGTTTCGATAAATATATCATGTGTAAGGTTGCTGGGCCTGTACATCGATGAGTGTCTTGACTGGAGGAGACACTGTGAGTCAGTAATTTCGAAACTTAACTCTTGCAGCTATTTATTCAGAAACAAGAAATCAGTTTTGACGAAGAAACAACGGATAATGTTATATTATACACAGATCGAATCCCGACTAAGATACGGAATATGTTTTTGGGGGCCATCAACTTGTTTTGGTTGATTTCCGGTTTTGGTCGTGGTCTTCTTTGGTTATAATATCCAAAGGTTTCGACTGCAACTGCGGCAGTTATCTTCAGTGGCGTGGTCGAACTTTTCTTCTTGACGTGTCAACTGAAACTGAAGCTCTCATTTCTGCCGTGTCATTAATAGTGCTGATTTTTCGAGCACTTTCTGTAATGGCGGGTTAGCGCGTACCTCCCGCGCGATTTGGTTGACTTGGTTTCGTTTTGGCGCTTTTCAATGCTATGTGCCAGATCTTTGGTAGATATGTTCTCTCTTCTTTTCTGTTCAAGTTTTCTTGAGGTTTGTGTATTTCTATGGCTTCTAAATACATTCTTGTTGAGTAATGATTCGACGTTGCTAGCCTCTAGGTATTTTCGACAGGATCTTGTGTTCCCCGTCGGACAGTGCATGTTCAGCGACTACAGATTTGTCAGTCTGTCCCAATTGGCAACTCCGCTTGTGCTCGACTAGGCGGGTATCAATGCTTCTTTTCGACTGACCCATATAGACTTTACCACAGTTACATGGAATCCTGAAACTCCCGGTGATGTGATTGGATCTCTGCTCTCTTTTACTGATTTTAGATATTCCGATATTCACTTCGTTGGTTTGAATACGGTGTGAATTTTCTCCCTCCTTAGAATTTTCCCGATTCGATTAGTGGCACCTTCTATGTATGGCAGATAGATAGTGCCTTGGGGTTGATCTTCACTGGCGTTTTTTTTTCGTCTCCCTCGGATGCATAGCGCGGATTATGTCTTTTTTGTTGTGTTAGGTGGTTTATTTCGTCGTCGACGTACCTTTCTTCACATATTGTCAAAGATCTGTTCACTAGGGTGTTGATGACGGTTCGTTTCTGTTTTGGATGCTGGTTGGATCGATTATGTAGGTATCGATCTGTGTATGTTTTCTTTCTGTACACTTTATGGCCTAGTTGATTACCTTCCTTGATAGATGACTGAAACATCAAGAAATGGGATCTTGAGGTTTTCTTCTAATTATATGGTGAACTGGGTTTTTGGATGAAAACTATTCTGATGATTTTGGAAGTTCTGAAGTTCTTCTTTGCCATGGTGCCAAACAACTAACGTGCCATCTACATACCTCAACCAGTGCTTCACTCGTTTTTTGAGGTTTGAATGGCTCTTTTCTCAAATTTTTCCATGTAGAAATTCGCCACCAGTGGGCTAAGTGGACTGCCCATGGCGACTCCATCAACTTGTTCATGAAAGGTTTTAATCCATTGGAAATAGTTAGTGAATGACAAAATAAGTTGATATCTTCTAAAAAGATAACCTCTATGTAGCTGAGGGAATCCTCGAGTGGTACATTTGTGAATAAAGATGCAATGTCGAAGCTAACTAGAATGTCGTTTGGCTCTAAGGTGATGTCTTTCAAATGTTGGATGAAGTCAGTGGAGTCTCGGACGTACGTCTTAGTCTTCCCAACATGTTTCTGCAGCATATCCGACAAATGTTTGTCGAGGTTGTAGGTTGGTGATCCTATGTCACTTGATATCGGTCTCAGTGGTACATCCTCTTTGTGAATTTTCTGTAATTCATAGAGTCTCGGTGTTAATGCTTCTGATATGCAAAGTTTTTTTTTTATCTCTGTGTTAATGAAAATTTTTTTATCAGTTGATTGGTCTCTCTCAAGATTTTTTCTGTTGGGTCTTTTTGTAATCTTTTGTAGGTTTCTTGACTGACAAGGTTAGCTTTTGTAGTCCGAAGTGTTTAAGACCACTGTTGCGTTTCCTTTGTCAGCAGGCAGAATGATGATATTTTCGTCAGCATTGACACTTTTTATGACGGTCTTTTCACCCCTTGAAATATTGCATTTCAGAGGTTTGGATTTTCTCAGAATTCTTGCGGATTCACTTCGTTATTCTTCTTTGATAGCAGCAGGTAGTTTTTCGATTCCGGGTTCAATGTTCACGATGATTTCTTCTGTGGGTATTGTCGATAGTGTTATTTCCCTCTTCAGCTAGTGAATTTGCTTCGTCATTGGTGAGAGGTCGACTGGATTTATTGATAACAACCAGCTCAGTGTCTAGTTTTGGATTCTCGGGCTGTTTTCTGTGAATCAACTTGTTTTAATGATGTGTTTATAATGCAGAAAACATAAATTCGTTGTATCGCTGGTGTTTCTCGTACCTTTAGTTGTAGAGACTTTTTCAAAACTTATAAAATTTTAACCTTGCCGTGTATGTACATATTTGAAGTGTATGTTTTTGTATTATGTAATTTGAACTCTTTTAGAACAGACTATTAATACAAGACAGTGAAATGATTTACATATGCCATTTTCAAGGACTAATCTTTTGTATAGGTCACCTATTGTGACTGGGCAAAGGTTGTTCAATAAACTTCCGGCCGAAATTAAAGCATGTGTAACATTGAAAGCATTCAAGCAATGTCTTAGGAAGTACCTGTTGAAGAGTGAATTTTACTTCTTGGAAGACTTTTAGTTCAATTTTTCAAGTTAATTGGCTACTGTTTTTCGACGAATTCTATACATGTTTCTGCATGTCACTGAGAAAATAAAATATTATTTTCATATGAAGCCCGGTATATAAAAATACTGGGCCTTGTCCTTCCAATACTGATTTTGAACGTTATACATTCACGGGGCAGGTATGGTCTCGTTGATTTGCAATTGAAAATCTACGAGATGATTTGAAAGGAATTGAACATTAATTGACAAAATTTTAATAATGTTACCAAGAATTCCAGCAAAAAAATATAGGAGTTGGTTTTTTATTATTGTCAATTTTCTTTTATATCATCATTATTTTCTACTCGGTCTTAATGAGAATCATATATCTATATCTATATCTGATTCAAATCATTTCAATGATGAACTATTTCGGAAAATAATAAAACTCAAACAACTCGACAAGTACCTTTCCAACACCCATTAGATGGTATCTTCATGCGAATGAACGTCATGAACTATTCTATCGATGAAACTGATAATGTAGAGAGATTAAACAGAGGTCTGTACCCTGTTTTTACACCTCGTTTAGCATATCTAGGCATTACACTTAATTCATTTGTATTTTTAAGTACCCTTTTGATGGTAAGTATAATAGTTCATCATTGGGGTGGTTATGATGTATTTGCATGACAATGAGCTGTAATTTCAAAGAATAACAATTTTTATGAAACAGGTGTTTCGGAGTGATAATATCTCCTTAACATGTACTTATATTCTCAGGTATTTCTTGATATATTTGATGATTTGTTGTTTTGAAATAAATATGTTCGGTGTGCTCGGTCAGATATCCGATGTAAAAACGTTTTTCCATGAATATATGATATCGAAAATCTGACTGACCTCTATGACCGAATATTACGATCAAGGTGCCATTTGATTTGAAATGGCGATGTCGTCTAGAAATGAAAGGTCAAAATTGCACCTCTGACGTAAAATGAAACTAAAACAAGCACTTTTCTCAATCACCAGAAATATAATACTTTTTTCGACGCGCGTTTTACCAACCAAAATGGGGCGATTAAGTTGATTTGGAAAAGTGCTTGTTTTGGCATCTAAAAATTCGACACCAAATTTGGAAGGGCCAACAGAAATTGCAAAAGTTATAGACAATGAAGTAGAAAATATTTATAATTTTAATTTCTGTTTGAAGTTGAACTTGAAATGTGTAGTGACGTTTCCGCGCGTGTTGACCAAGCTACACATTTATTTTAATTTTCACTTTTTCATTAAAAACTCAAGGCTTTACAGAAAAACGCTAAAAAGCAATATTTTTTAAATAAATATCGTATACGATATAACATATCAATTGATTAATTCATCACCAAAAACTACACGAAGATATTTTTTTAATTCCAACTCATATTGTTTGAACGATTGTTATAAAGAAATGCATTGTTATCAAGATTCCCAGAAAATAATGATTTTCGAAAATAACCGTCCGTTAACACTTTAATTGCCAAAAAATACATTTATTATTCAAAATTTTTTGATGATTCATATCAATATCAAGGAACCATCTTTTGACAATTAATACTAGAAAAATATTGAAATCAGCTTTGTACCATTTTTAAGGAAAAAAATTGTAAAACAACTGAAAAACTAGGTCGTGAGGAATTATTTGAATCAATACTGCAACGATGCAGTGGTACAAAAAAATTAACCTTTTATGCACGCTCATCTTAAATGAAAAAAACAAATCTAAGTACACGAAATGATTCAAAATTATGTGAAATCTCACAGATGAACTTTTTTTTTGGTACTGAAAAAATATTTGGAAAATTCATATTTTTGCAATCAGTAAACAAATGAAAAAATGAATAAATAAAAATGATTACTCAATAATAATATCTAGCTACAGAAAATGTAATATATACGGTTCATTTAGTTCTACAAAATTTCATGTTCTTTGAGGATCTTGTCTCACATTTCAGGTATTTTGAATAGTACTTGAGATATTTACAAAAAACCCACCACTTTTTTCATTTAATTATTTATAACTTCTGCAATTTTACTCGCGATTCTTCATAAGTGTCATTGAGTCATTATATGTCATTACGAATTGATTCATACTGAATTGGAATAAGGAATATATTTTGATATACACTGATTCTAATTTTAATTTTTGAAGAAAACTGACCGTACCACACACGTAGAATGGCACGAGAATGTAAAACTAATAATTTTGAATGCCCCAATTGTAGTACTTTCACATGTCCACCAACTTTCGAAAGTTGGTTGAAATCGTCAGTATCACTGATGAGACCCATAACAGATCGTATCAGCGCTGTCTGGTATAAGATCACAAATACAACGTTTTTAAGTTCTGATATCATCTAGTTGAGTGGTTATCTAATTATGGGTCTCGGGAGCAATTTGGGTGGGTCGCAGAAACAGAATAAAAACACTTAATACTTTTGAATTGTTTTTCCGTTGAAATTTAAAGAAAATTGAACATATCTCATGACATATTTTATTTCAACTTCTAACTACACCACAGAATTAAAAATGCTTTTCTAAGAAAGACAGCTATACATGTTCAAAATACAGTGTGAAGAACAGTGCACTAATAAAATGGGAGTTTAAAACGAGAATACAAAGTGGAAGAGAGTCCTTTTGATATTTTTCCACTTTTCAATGACTTTTTACAAACATGTAGACTGAAGCATCTTTAAACATTGCCTACCAGTCTCAGGTAATTACTGCAGTTTTGTTATGAATAATACCATTTTTATCAATTGATATCTACACAAGCCGAATTTGATATATTTTTACCTATTTACTTGAAAATGGTTCTTATTTTAAAAAGTATTTTTGGAAAATACAAGATGAGCTGCTCCGATAATGATTTCCTCAGCAAAATACAACTCTCAACATCTGAAGAAGACTCCCTTACAGAACTTTCTTGTGATTTTGCTCTGAAGTCAACATTCAAAGACTTGAGCTTAATTCCATTTTGGATGAAGGCTAGACGGGAGTATCCAGTTCTTCCGAACATAGCCTTGAAAGAGCTGATTGGGTTTTAAACCACATATTAGTGTGAGAGGGCATTTTCCACTTTGGTATATTTAAAAAGTGAATATAGAAATAGGCTTTGTGTGAAAAGTGGCTTGCAATTAAAGCTTTTAACATTCAACCCAAATATAAAATCTCTTGTAAATCGTGAGTATCAGCTCCACAAATCACATCAATTACACATACACATTGTGTATATGTTCTCATTTCGTTTGTATTACATATGTTGTCTGTTACATATATTTCTAACGTTTTTTTGACATGGATAACTAATGTTTAAGCCCTGATAATGGATTTGTCAAAAAACTATTTTGTTTATCTACGAACATTATTGATCCCTTTCCCAACCAACAGAAAAAACTGCATTTGAAAATATTGTTTGGATCACCAAACCTAGCAAAGATAATTAATATTATTCAATATGTGGGTCTCGAAAAAACTCCACAATGAAGGAGGGTACCTAGGCAATGAATAGGCAATGAATCTAGTCTATAATGACCACGAATATCAGTGTTAATCAAGGCTTCCGTTGGAAAGCCAAGCTTCGACATAGACGCCGAATTATATTTGTTTTGTCTTTCATTGCAGCTTTCATTGCAAGGCAAATAGATGAAACCAGAACTTCGTCTCACACTGATAGATATTCGTAATATTGTGTCAATTCATCAGATCCCGCTTTCGTTAAGACGTTTGGTAGGTCAAAACTGTTGGATCAGTACGAGGTCACGAATAACAAAGATAAACGAGAGCTCAATTGGTGGTAGCTGCAGAAAGAGACCAAAAGCGACTTTTCATTCGACGGTCGATGTCGAAACTTTCTTTGGCTTTCTTGATCACGTTGGTATATTTGATATATGAAGTTTGACATAAGGGGAGCTCTTATCATTATTTCTCATTCTTCACATTATTCATGTCTCACGAGGATCTACTGGATTTGCTGTATGATGAGAAAAAATGATTTTTTTCTTGCAATATTACAAAGATTCAGAAAAAAATCAATTGAAACTCTTTGGAGATGTATTTATCCACAAACATTTTTTTCAGATTCAAACTTTAAGAATGTTTTTATGTGATATATCTACTTTCCTCTATTCGTATTGATTTGAGATGTTCGACTGGTATCTCTCGAATACTTTAACCACCAACGGTGAATCCAAGAATCCAATATATTGTTTTGCTGACAACAGCACAGTTGTCTCGTCATGCCATTTGAATTCCAGGACATCAGCTGCGGATGCACATCTTCACTGGCAGCAGGAGGTTGCATATCTCAATGAGGAATTCAAATTGGGGTGAAAGTAACCAGGTTCAATTCAATTCCATGAAAACCCAGGCATCGGTTCTCTCCAAAAGATGAATAATATCAGGACAGTCAATTCCGCTTTCTGCTTCGAAACGTTTTTGGGGGTTAAACTGGAATTGCAAAGGTTGCTTCTCGAAAGCTTGGAATTCTGTTCCTAACCAGAAAATTTTACACACTCAGCAACTTTTGATGCTTTATAAAGCTTAGAGTATTGTTCTCATGTATGGAGCTCCACCACAAAGCATACACTGAAGCTGCTGGCTTCCATCCAGAAAAGAGCCATCCGCCTAATTGGAGACACAAACATCACTTGCAACATTGAAAGTCTGGAACATCAAAGAAAGGTTGGAGATTTGTCTCTCTTCTGTAGATAATTTCACGGGAGGTGTTCAAGTAACTTGGCAAATAAAATGTAATGCAAAACGTAATGAAATGTAGAATACGAAAAAGAACTAGAGATGTTAACGGAGTAGATGTTCAAATGTTCAAAATGTTTACCGCGAACGTCTTGGCAACATCCTAATCTCAAATAAAACTGCCTTCTGAAATTATTCAACATATCAGGTATGACCGACCTAATCGCAAGCGTTATTCGTTCTTTTAAATCATTAAAATCTGAAGGTTCAGTTTTGTACACATTGCGCTTTACATATCCCCATTAAAAGAAATCTAACGATGAAGGATCAGGTAATCGCGCTGGCCATTCAATCGATCCTCGCCTTCCTATCCACCGATTGGAAAATGTTGTATCGAGGTATCGCCGTACATTAACTTGGTAATGTGGTGGTGCTCCATCCTGCTGAAACCATATCGTATTCACTGGAACTTGAGGGTTTCCTGGGTCAGGATATAAATTTGGTAAACTTGGAATGACATCATTTTGAAGTAATGCCAAATAAATTATCGCCATTCGAGTTGCTCTCAATGAAAAAGGAACCAATAATATGGTTTCCTATAATCTCTGCTCAGACATTGACCTTTTGAGGTCATTGCGTGTGTGTTCTTCTCTCATCCAGTGAGGATTTTTCGTTGACCAGTAGCGGCAATTTTGCCAATTAGGATGACCGTTAAGATAAAAAGTACACTCATTAGAAAACATAACGTCTTCTAATTGGATGATATTGTTATCCAACATGTCCATCATTTGCTTACAAAAATAACTTATTCTATCAAAATCGTCTCTCATGAGCTCCTGAGTAGGTATTATTTTATAGGGAAGCATTTTATTATTTTTTAATATGTTTACTATCGATGTATGGCCAACATTGAATGTAGTGAATGCCTGTCTACTCGATGTATGTGGGTTTCCCTCAAACTCAAGCATCACATTAAATTTGAGTTCATCACTTATTGCATTGGTAGCTGTTGTTTTTATCTGCCCTACATGACCAAACTCGCGAAACCGCTTTTCTATTTTCCTTATTGTTCCTTGAGGTATGGGCGGTAAATTAGGAAATTCCTCATGATATTGGCGAGCTACTTCCTGTTGTGTTCGGGTTTCATCTCCTTAACCAATCATTTGTAAAACTGTTATTATATGCATTTCCGTTAATCTAACTATCTGTCAGACTTGATGTTGATGCACTTCAAATTTAAATTAAATTATTTACAACTAATGTTGTAACATACAAAACAATTTGGCAAGGCGTCTTAAACTAACGTTGCCACGGAAATTATTCACAGTTTTTTAAAAGGACATCATTTAAAAACAACATTCCTATGATTTTTGCTTACTTTCTTATCAATATCTCAACATGAAATAAGTTTTGAGTATATTGCAATAAGTTTTGAGTATATTTAATCGAATTTCGGTAACCACATGATTTTAATTTATTTTATATCAATTGATGCAATAAACTTGAAAGCAATGACATTTTTGAATAGAGAATGAAAAGTACACGAAGTAAGTGAGCATACTTGAAGACTGACTGTAAATCAAATTTCCTAAAAGAACAATTTTTTCAGGGCCGGTCTCAACTTACCTACACTGTTGAGACACCTATCAGAAAACAACTACTCCCCTGGCTAATACCACGAAGGGCATTGGATTATATCCGACAGGTGTCAGTGCAGGATTCTCCACTGAAGTTATTCCTGCATATGCTGTTGGCGATACAACTAAACGGAAATCGATTTTCAATTATTGAAAAACACTTGCAGACCGGTTTCGGGCTGTTTAACCTTTCGTCAGTGCAAGGCAGTGTCTATCATTGCTGTCAGAATATTATTCATCGAACTAGGCAGAAGCGAACAAACATCAGCAAGTTTGTCATCTCTTCATCTGCCCGAGAACGAAGTAACCAACAAATTGTTCTTTTCGGAAATTTGATTTATAGCCAGTCTTCAAGTATACGCTCACTCACTTCGTGTAGTTTTCTCCCTTATACGAGGAATTGGGCAAAATTCGGATATGCGGTGTTGTTTGTTGGCTTCTGCCCAGTTCGATGAATGATATTCTGAATGGAATTCGATTTTTAATTATCGAAAATCATCAACTTCAAGTTGATGATAGACACTGCCTTGAAGGAGTTGAAGGTAAGGGTAGCATTTTTCCATTGACGTATGTCGAATTATAATTTAAATTTTACGTGTTTTGGGATTCTTTTTTGAAATATTTATAGTAATCGAAATAATAAATTTATTCCATTTGGCTTTTACACACTGTATACTTTTCATTTTCTTCCATAGACAAATACGACATACGACAAATTACTACGAGTATTTGAACACTTCGGGGTTTATTATCATTACTTATTATTACGCAGCATCTCATCTGGGGAACTTTTTAGTTTGTCCTTCATTAAACTTCACTGATACTCAATTGATTTAGTTTTGTTTATTTTTTAGATAGTGGAAGGTTGAATAAAGTAAAAGAGAGAGAAAACGTAAACGCTTGCAGAAACCATAAACGCCGTCAAAATGCAGACATATGTGTACTCACCTATAATGATGATCTATATGAGCCTTCTCTATCCTTTTATCCTTCGCTCTTCTGTTCTGGAACCATATTTTGATTTGGGTTTCAGAAAGCCTCAGAGATTCCGCTAGTTCGCACCTTCGTCCTCTACTGATGTATTCTGATCGTTGATATTCTATTTCTAGTCTCAGAGTCTGCTCGCTACTGAAAGTTGTCCTTTGTCTCCTTGGTCTTCCTTCCTTTCGGCGCCTTCTTGCCACTAAAACGATATATGAAAATTCGAACTGCTTCAATTCGGAGTATCCCATTAGCTTAAAAATTCACAATGTGAACGTTCACTCGAAATAACACAATTTATTATGAGAAATCCAACCAATTCATTATTTAGTTTTGAATTGCGCCAGTGACACCTTCATTCAAAAATATCAGTAAAGAGCATGTCTATCATCATATACAAATCTGATTTTTCACTCAAGGTTTCAATTTCAAATGAATGCCACACCTTCAGTGGCAGTCATTCAACTTGTGGTGAAATTCTTCTAGCGATGGCAACCGTCTAATTTATCCATTGAGTCGATGAAATCGTAACGAAAAGCGTATTTTCGAATAAGTGAACGTATACACTAGCCTCTAGTATATAGGTGCTGGCAACTGTAAGAATTTTAAGCTGTTAAAAACGATCTCTACATGAATCACGGTACCCTAGCTTAGCTTTTATTCTAACTGCATATTTCTGGAGGAGAAATATCCTTCTGACAGAAGCACTCATACCTCAGTTGAGAATGCCATATCGAAGGTGTGAATGGAAGTTGGCACGGTACAATGTTAAGAGTATACTACAGCTGCAGTGATTTGACATGAATCGAATAGAATAGCAGCTTTTCTGCAGTTTATTACATAATGTATCAATATGTTGATTCCAAATTACAAAACTTTCTCGAGAGAATCAAAAAATTTATCTTTGGTAATTACCTCGAATTAATTGAAATATTAGAACACACTATCACCAATTTATTTCCTTGCTCTCTGTACACAACCTAAATCATTTATTATTTAATATATATTACTTTCTAGCATAACAAAAATGTTAAGTCACTTAGGTGCTGCATTTGTACACAATCTGTACACAATCTGCCTTCTTCAAGTTTAGCCTCTGAAAGGTTTGGAAATTTCTTACAGAGATACTTGAAACAAGGTCCATCTTTAGGCAAGGCCTTCACAAACTATTTCATGAGGTCTAACTTCATATGTAGAGGTGGTAAGAGAATGTTTCTAGGATCTACAAGGTTTTTGCGGAGAATGTTCTTCTCGCTGGGTTTTGAAGACTCCCTCACAGTCCAGTTCTT
>WOGR01007217.1:0-12535 GCA_015342045.1 Leptinotarsa lineolata
AATATAAATAATATACACCCTACACCCGGCTCTCCCTCGCCCCTCTACGCCTATGCGCTCCGTCGTTTAGTAGTCTAACCTCAAAACTTATCACATGCACGTGCGTACGTATTTACCTGTTGTTTTGAAGTGAGAATAGTGTGTAGTTAAAAATGTCAGGTAAACGAAAACACAAGACATTATTTTATTTATTATGATTTTTTGTCTATAATCCAGTAATCCGAACATTCCAATGATCCGGCACCCTTCATTATATTTGTCTTGTAATTGGGATTACTCCTGTTAGACAGACAGATATACTGAGATTATCCTCACTTTTAGACTCCTTATCAATCATATACAGGGTGACGATTTGAAAACTTACAATGGATATATCGGAGTAACCAAATAAAATATGAGAAATCGCTGAAAACAACTTGCATAATAGGGAGGAGGAAACAAAATGATGTAATAGCTAACTTGTTTTCACTTACCCCCTCGCCTCCAGCCACCCCAATTTTATATTCATTAGTGGCAACTCCACTTGTGATACCTAGTTGAAAGCTCTTAAAAATGCTCTTCAATGGTACCCTACAAAGCGACATTCGATGGAGTTAGTTTATTTGAATTAAAGTTTTATTTTCTATTATTAGTTATTCAAGAAATTTCGAAAAACATTCTTGTTACCATCGTAGCATTAATATTAAGACTCTCAAACATTTTACGTCCGTACTAATTTTGTTTATTTGTACATGAAGAAAATTAACCAAGTTGGATGAGTGAAATAACAAAAAAAGGATGTTTGAAATATTCGTTTTCGAGGGGTATTTTTGAATTGCATTTTTCACTTTAAGACGGGAAACGATACACTTATCATTAACACATTTGATTTTTATTTCTATAGTTATACACAAGAAACAGAATTTTTGTCTGCATTAATGGTGTACAATGCAGCTGAACGTATGGAAATGATTTTTATGTATGGTAAAGAAGATCAGTGTTTGTTAGGAACAACTAAAGTATTCAACCAGAGGCACCCTGAGAGAAAAGTAAGTCACGTACACATTCGCCAACTAGTAGCAAAATTTCAAGAAACTGGAACTATCCCAAATAAAAAAAAGAATCAACCAAGATTACTGGACGAAGCAACGCAAATTGAAGTATTCAGACAGTTTGCGATGAATCACACTTTATCGGCTCGTCAGGCAGCTACAGCAACAGGATTATTCCACGAATCTGTAAGGAAAGTACTTATTACATAAATTTCATCCATATAAAATGCAAATCCTTCAAGAACTTGGTGACGATGACCCCTACAGAAGAATTGAATTTGATGAAATTGAGACAGCTAGAATTCGCAGAACCTCGGCTCATCAAAAATATTTGCTTAAGAGTCGTAAGGAGTGAGCGCGTCATACTGAAATCTAATTTAGAATTCTACGAGAAAATGGTGGATTTTAGAAAAAAATTGTGAGGAAAAAATTTCCTATATCTACAGAGAATCCCGCTGAGTTAATGAATGTTTCATATTCGTGAAAAAAAAATTTTGTAACGTTAATAGGGGCTTTATGAAAAAAATATTGACTCACCGGGATTCTACATCCAATAATAGACACATTTTGCTCGAAATATTTTTCCATATAATGTTTCATTTGGCCGGCATATTGAAATTATAGTATTTTGAAATTTCTTATCGGAAGGTGCTGCCCCACGACAGAATCCTAAACTGAAAATCGTATGAAATAGCGTTGGCAACATCACACTGGAATTTGGATGAAATACTTTGAAATTACCGTAAAGCATCATTTGAAATGGTACTTGTATCAAATATGTCACCCAGAAAGTCCGTAGCCTACTTTATAGATTCAAATATTTGAGAGAATACCTTGATATAAAATATAAGATATTTCAAGATGCTATACTTTGTTCTCGTACACTCTCAGTTCTCTCATGGAATAACTGGTAGGAGTCCCTGAAACAAGCTGCATTCGATTGAGTAGATAGAGCATTCAATCATTGGCTGGGTTTTCAATGCCATGCAACATATCTCGCCTCGAGTAGCTCCAAGTGTTGAAATTAATTCTAATAAGGTCATTCCGGTAATCAACTCGAATGCAGCTCCACAAGGCTGGGGCTCCCATCACCAACCCCTTCGTCATATAGGGGTCAATGAGAAGCTGGTGGGGCCAACTAATGACAACCGTAATTCCATCAAACGTTTGAACGGACGCATGAGCCAAGGGATATCCTTATGCGTGTTTGCGAGTAGTGAACCCGCACGAAGAGGGTTAAAAACGTTACATAGTGTGAAACACGCCCGAAGTATGCCATCTTTTTCGCTCAAAATAAGGGAATGTATGTTATCTTCATCGTCATATCTTCCAATTCACACTTATAATGGGTCTTCCAACAGGGACTTCCGAACTTTGACAATTGATAACGGCCATCTTGTTGAAGCTACATCTGTCAAATTAGTTGTCATTTATTCAGTCTGTTTTGCCAAATGACCATGGACGGATATAGCATTCAACAACACGTGCAAATAATGAATTTGTTTTATCAAAATGTGTGTACTGTTACGGCAACGTACCGCGCGCTTCGTCTATTTTACGTAGCCATAATCGTCTCACCGAGAGGATTATTCGCAATGTAGTAAATACATTTGAGTCCATTGGTTCAGTAAATGATCGACCAACGCCGAAAACATCGCCGCTGTCTCTGAGAGTGTGTAGGAGAATCCGAGGCAGTCGATTTTGTCTCGCCCACAAGAACTCGCCCTTCCGCAGACCACAACTTGGCGAATTTTGCGTCATGACTTGAGCCTGCGACATGATAATGGCATTAACATGTCTTCCAAAGGAATAAAAAATGTCGATGATATCTCACACACACTTTTGTTTCATTTAAATTTAAAGATAGGGAGAGCTTGATGAAAGACCCTATATTTCCCCCGACAGTAGGGAGGACATGGACTTTTCAGTTTTATGTATCTACGTAACAATAGAACTGGATGGAGTCTGCAAAATTATCAGAAGTTCGGTACCCTTTCTGCTCCATGGTCTCTGACCATGAGAGAGCAACAATGAAAGCATTTCTTTTCAAGGAAGCTGCCCGAATAACTGATGAACCTGGTTTAGTTTTCGATACTGAACGAGGTGATCAAAACTCTGTCACTAAGTTATAACACGTTCAGCAAAAGGTCTTCATGAAAGCCGCAGATATCACTTTACTCGGAAAAAAATTGCGGTTGTAGTAATGAAGACGTTTATTATTTTTATTATTATAATTCTCAGAAATGACTGACGTTTTTGCCTTAATCTGTCTCTTTCAGTGGCGTATGGAAATTATACTGAACACATGAGGAAAAATAATGATAAAATATATAGAATCACAATCTCGACAACAATATTTTCGTTTTAATGCAATAATATTACTGAGAATTTAGTGCCTACTATTATGAAATTGTACTTTAGTTGGCTGAAGTTGGAAACAGGAGTTTATCGTGGCCTGCCAGGTGGTGTCTTCAACAGCTTGGTCTAACGCAGTCCCGTGATGGTTATAGACGTTCCTGACACTAGGTCCAGACTGCCACGAGGCGCCCGAGACCCTTAAGCATATGCTGTCGGCATATTCACCATATGCGGTTCCAGTCTATATCCATGACATAACGCGGCCTTACGAGTACTGAATTACCATAATTACCATCGTCGGCACTAGTGTAACAACAGTGTAACGTTATTCTGCAGGAAATATTGAATCTGTTGATGGAAATCGGTGCAGAATTTATCTGAAGTATCGATTTCCCACCCTCAGGCTGATTCAAGTTAATAAGACGTGTAGTCCTCTTTGACCAACAAATTAAGACGAAATTTGTCATAGAGTTTTTGCCTCCTGGTGAAGCGAATATCGCCCAAAAAGAGAAAGGGATTGCTGCAATACGGCAGAAATCTTAGTCGATTTTCGGACCCATTTATCGTTATACTGCTTGGTGTGGAAAGTGCTCTTTGGCCAGTGACGTCAGCACACTCTTTGAATGTGTCCAATCTTGGGAAAAATGCCTGACTTTTGGAAACTTCCATGTGAAAATAATTATAATAACTTTGAAAACTTTGATCACATAAGTGCATCCAGATTTGGATATTGAGTAAGGCAAAGATTTGGGGAATAGACAACTAATACAAATACTCTGTTTCAGCAGATCACCTGTTAAATATAGTAGAAGATCCAGTAGATCCCCTTCGAATCGTCATGAAGAACATCGACCACGATCCATTAGTCAAAGCAGACGCAGCAGATCTCCACATCCCCCCATCATAACTTTCAGCCCCAATAGATCGAGAAATCGCAGGCCACGATCGAGGAGTCCATATGAAAGGAGCGAAAGGTAATAATTTGTTCCAAATATATTATATCGTAAATCAAGGTATATCTATAGAAAGGGTTCTGTTCTTTGGTACAATCAGTATAGAAGATTCATACTTAACATAGAAGAAATCATGATAAAAACCATTTCAGTATTTTCACAAAAGTATTAACAAATATTTTCAGGTATTTTTAGTCACTAGGACAAATTTTTTACCTCCCAAAATTTTTGTATATTTCTTTGGGGCTTCGAATTAGATCAACTTCTACGCACAATTTTGGTATTTCAAAAAAAAAAAATAAATGTTTTTTTTATAAACGGGAAATTTCCTGGAGGTCTAGTTAATAAACTTAAAACTGGAAAGAGAAAGGATATTTCGTATTTTTCCAAGGCACTCGGTACTGGAAAGAGTATATTTTCATCTGAGAGTAAAATAGTATAAGCACTTTTTTTATTTTATAAAAAAGGGCACTATTTCAATTTTATATCGTTACTAAATGATTCTACTTATGACAGAAGTATTTCCACTTTCCAACTCGGCTGATAGTGTACACTGATTTTTTTGTATAGCGCTACCCTTAAAAGTATAATAATAATATTGAATTGAGTGCCTCAGTAAGACAAGGGGCTGTCACAAAATGAACTTCTCTAGAAAATGAAGGTTTTAATAGTATATGACAAACATACATTAAAATGTATTATTCATTTTGAAAATGGATATAGGGATATGGCACACTTCCAAGAAGTTCATATGATAATCTACAGGTAGCAGCACGATCCAGAACCATTAAAACCAAAAAAAAAACAACTTGTGTGGCCTAGCCTCTTCTCTTACTCAATCACTCAATTGTCTTATTCAACGTGGCAGAGTTAGGCAGAACGCTAAATTTTTCCATTCTGCTGCCATTTGTTGAAAAAGGAAAATCTCCAAACTTACATGATACTCCTAAGTTGTCGAAGTCATTAAAAAAATTACATATAAAATACACGGGTACTGTCTGTGCTTCTTCAAAGAAGCTGAAATGGACATATAATATAAAAAGTGATATCTCTTATTTTATTGTTCAAAAGAACATACTCTTTCTCTCGATAAGTGTTCTTAGTCTGGATTTGAAAATTATATTATTCCATGGTTTAGATCAAAGGAGATTGGTCTGATGAGTATTTGGCATAAAAAGTTTTCTGGATCTAGTGGTATTACTTATTGAAGAATGTGTCTTTAAGGCACCTACACTATAATTTGACTCAAAAGAAATAGCTGAAGTTGAAAAAGTTGTTGAAGCAGAATGATTGGTTCAGAACCGATCAAAATTCACAGTCGTTCAAGATATTAAAAAAAAAATCACTGGATTTCGAAATAAGAATTTACTGAGAGAATTAATGTCAAAAAATATGAAGTGAGACCTGCACATTTTAAAAGAACCAAAACTGAAGAAAAACTAGCTACTGAAAATATCTTGAAGAACTTTACAAAATTAAATGTATCTGATGAAAAATGACCATGAAAAACAATATTGAAATCCTGGACCAAAAACAAGTTGAATGTGAAACTTGTTTCAAGAACATAGTGTTAAAAACATAAATAGACAATGAAAATTGTTGAATCACTAAACTGATGAGACCAAATATGAGAAACAATAATAAAATTCTCAACATAACAATAACGGAAGAAAAACAAAAAATTGATGTGTTGGAAACAAAAATTACAGTAAGAAAATAATGCCCAAATCATGAGTGATATTTTCATGACAGAATCATCAATAACTGTCAATATAATTGAAGTCTTGATAAAACCGAGTAAGTGAAAAATTAGAAATTATGAATTTTTTTGTTGAAAAATTCTTATCAGGCAACCAAATGAAGACATACCCATCGTAACAAGTAAAGAAGAAATCAGCAGTCTCATCCAGAAATATATCTGTTCAGTCAGTTTTTCTATGGAAAGTAAGGAATTGATGAGAAGGAATATTACAAGAATATTATTTTGTAGTAGTGTTCAAAGAGAATTTGATGTGCCAATTTTCATTAAAACTTCGAAAGTCTATAACAGTGATTCGTTCAATTTCGGTTGAATATAATTTAATTTATAATAACTTATATTAATCAAAATGACGGTATTATATTGTTGTATTCATAAAAACTAATTATATCTATAAGCTTCGATACAATATAAAACTCACACTCTTTATATTACGTTTCTGGATTCAGACAGCTTCAATGTAGCAAGCTATGAATCACATTTGGAGAAATTGAAAATTTTAAATTTCCTTGTGTTGCATACATCCTATTGAATAAATATCTAAATGACGAAACACATACAGTCTCATTCAAATGATATATATTTTTTTAATAAGGATATAAAATTGAAACTTTTCTGTGTTATATCTTTTATCTACCAATTTTTTAAAAATTTGGTTCAGTTTTGAATAAATTTAACCTATTTTTCAATTCTTCGGTCTTCAATAAGTAGGAACAATATAAAAGACATATGTATGTTTTTATTCTAACATTATTTCAAATATTGTTTTTTCTTCTAATAAAATCGTGTTTTATGCACAACATTCCAAATTATGCGTCATCTTCATCTTTACTGGGTCTTCAATTTGAATGTTGGTATTCATAACCAGCATACTTTCCAATTTTGGTTATATTTCAATGGTAGTGGTATATACAACGACTGACGTTGCTGAGACTTTGAGATACTACCTTTGTCCTCGCAGTCACCGCATATAGTGCTGAAGATATCTGCCGCAGTAGCATGACTCCAGCCATGAATGCCTATGTTCTTTCTAATATAGCAGATTCTGATAGTTCTAGTGGTGAATCATGAGTTCAGTCAGTGATTTGAAAACATGCAGATTACATGCAGATTATATGCAAAAAGTGCACACTATTACATAAAGTCACTTGACGTTTTGGATGGTTCTAAACACAATATATTCTTACATTACATTATAATTCAAATTCAGAATGAACTCAGGTTGTTTTGTTTCAAGCAGGACGAACTGGAAGGCCTCGAGTCACATTTTGCTCAAACAAAATCAGTTACTTTGTGCAAAAACTGTGAGATATTTTCATGTTCCATGAAAAAAATTGAGGTACAAATAAAAAAAGGAAATGGGAAACTGATAAACCAAATGTAACAGTTAGATTAAAAAATTAACGAGTTCAAAAAACATTCCAAGGGAAACAATATTTATCCGAGAAGTAGCTGAAAAGAAAGACGAAAATCTGGAGAAAATAGTCGGATAATTTGGATGTAGATGTAGCTGGCAAAATTAAATTTGGTCATCGCATTCAACCCCATTTAAAAATATACGGAAAAACTTAAAAATGTCATTATTTGCTTTAACTCAAAGACAAAAACAGATTATATGCTTTTTCTGGCCGAGCAAAGTTGTTAAAACAACATTGATTTTAGAAGTTGTATTGATGATGATTTCAAAAACCTATACATTATCGAGTATCTCATCTCACAAAACAAACTACTTTCCAATGGAGGTCGTGATGAATCAAAGTCGAAACATTATAAATTCACTTCGGTAAAAAATAACAAAATCTTCATGCAGAAGGATGAAAAATCTTGCATTATAGCAATCAAAAATATCCAAGATATAAGTTCATTGAATTGATTGATGTGCCATTAATTCACATGAAGCCCTATATAAAATGTAAGTTTCCATTAATGGATTTGTTGGTTTTTAGTCAAAATGTGCAAGAACTGAGAACAAAAAGTCTTGAATTTAAAATCAATTCTATTATTATTATTTAATTAGTTTGGGCGAGGATATGTATTTACTTACAGAAACGAACCTCGAAAACAGTATGTCTATTATTCAAAACATCCACGTTGATAGGAGTCTGTCTGTATAGAATGTTGTTGCACCATATAATTTTATTTTAATCAAGAATGACTTATTATATTGGAGCAACTCATGTGACTTATAAATATAACTATTCATGAAGCTGTGCCATCATGTTGTTTTAGGCAACCATAGTTGTATAAAATTTTATACTGTGCATATCTCAATCTCAGGACTTACCCCTGAAAAACTCAAAACAATTAACTTGAAAGCAATGTTCAAAAAAGTTGAAAAATATTATAGACCAACTGCCTTGTTATCTGTGATCAGCAATTTTCGAAAAACTGTTGTATGCAAGATTCTCATAATTTCTAGGAAACAACAAATTATTTGGTGAGTAACAAAATTGATTTAGAAAAAAGAAATTGATGATTCATGCTAATTATCAAGCTCCGAAATTATTGTATGTGTTAACATCGCAAAAGCTACTACAGCAAAAAACCTAGATTTATCAAAAGCACTCAACAGACACAAACTGGAAGAAAGCCCTCCTGCAATAGCTGCTTTCATATAAACATTGAATTACACGAAAGAAAAATCTTTCGAAACAAATACTTTTACATGAACACGGAATTATACTAAAAACACCTCTCTCTACTCAGTTTGTATTCCAAACATTCGATATGGAATTGAATCAGATATCATTCACAGGATTCCTACACGATATACTAAATGAAAGGTAAAAATTTCACTCACATTGAACACTCTCATCCTCACTGGCAGACATCGATGTTTCGCCGTAAGACGCTTGCGTTAGGGCTCTTCAGTACCAATCTGGATAACATTATAGAAAAAACACACAATTCATTCATAAATATCACTTTTCGTCACGGAATAAGTTTAATCTACTCATGTCATCGATGACATCGTAGTATAACTCTTTCAATTTGTTTTTTCATTCCAGTTCAAAAGACGTACTTGTCAGTAAACTCATTCGTTCTCCAATGAATCATAGCTTACTGGATAAAAAATCGAGACGATTTTGGAAAAAATATATTAGAATTTTTCAATTAGAAATAGTTTTTGATATAATCTTCAAGTCATATGCAGTTTATTTGATGATTTTTCAGCAACTATTTTCTTCGATCAATATTTTTAAAATTTGAATTCAACTATAATGATAGTAAAATAATAATTTTTATTCATCAAACAAATATTTTTTTTAGACTAATCAAGTATTCTCTGAATGATAAGATAAGTCTGAAATTGATGTGTTCTCTTCAAAATGCTGCCCTTCCAAATATATACATTCTTCCTTTCATTTTAATATTCTCTTTCTAATGTTCTTCGCAGGTGAAAATCTCACTTCAGAGTCTCCCTACGCCCCCTACGTACAACTCTCAGAAGTCGAAACTTCCTTGAGGTTAGGATTAATAAGGTCCTACCTTTTAACGTGCGATTCCTTGCACCTAGAATGGAAAAAATTGTTTTGAGAATGGGTTTTAACATGCAAAAATGTATTAATCTTGAAGGCAAATAATTTGATGAACAATAAAGCAGTTTTTCCCAATAGTTTTTTTCCTCCTTTTTGTAGAAATTCCAAGGTGACCCTCGTGTTGAGTATGCCACCCCAAACATTCACTTTCTGAGAATGAAAATAAATCTAACCTGTTCCTCATTTTTTCAGATCTCACTTTAGATTGCCTATTGTTATTCAATGCCCCACATTCCCATAAGACATGACTAGCTGTCTATAGCTTTTTCATTGAATCTTTTTCGTATCCACTACTTCCTTTGCCACTTTCTGTCTGGAGGGCTGCAATTCTGATTTTTTTTTCAGGAGTGTGTCAGATTTGTGATTATTCACCAGAAAAACTATCAGTCAATTCCCTGGTACAGAACTTGCTGTATACATGTTTTTGACGTCTCTGAGATTCTGTTATAAATTAACTTCCCCTGTGATCACCTTAACCTAGGAACGATATCAAATTTCCCCTTAACCCTTCGTAAAGATCGCCGGGGCCCCATTACTGTGTTGCAAGATGGCTTTACTACTTATCTTGCGAGTTAGAAGAGATGTTCTTATAGTTCTCCTCTTTCTATTCGTAATCTTAGTCCATTCGGAAAGAGTATGTCCCTCCTAATTCATGGTGCCCGTGAATTAATTCAGATGAGGTCGCCTGGTATCCCAGAGGCTCCATTAGTGGTACCTGGCCCAGGTATCATTTATCCTTTGGCATGGGCCGCCTAAACCTCCTTTTCAGTTGGGTCTTACAACAGACAAGAGATACCACGGACTAATCCTGACCCTCAGTACCACAGATTAGTTTTGACACTCAGTGCTCCAGGAGAAAAATAACTTTATATATAAGGTCCGTTCAAAAAGTGAGGTTAATTGTAATTTTCTCGAAAAATATTTATTTATTCGTCAATTTCTATTTTGTTCCCTGCAAAGTAGTCCCCCTTAGATATAATACACTTGCGCCAGCGCTTTTCCAATCCTCGAAGCAGTTCTGATATGCATGAGCGATTCGGTTTTTATCTCCTAAATCGTCGTGAAACGACGTCCTTTCATGAGTCTCTTTAATCTTGGGAATAGAAAAAAGTCGCAGGGGGCCAAATACTACCATGTGGCGAGAACTCATGATGGAGCACGCCACAGTAATCGAAGAAAACAGCAAAACCTTGACATTTGATCGAACTTGGCGTACTTTTTTTCGTCTTGGCGCTCCTGGGCTCTTCCAATGGGACGATTGGATTTTGGTTTCGGTGTCATACCCATGATTCGTCACCAGTTATGACCCTCTTAGGCAAATCTGGATCGCCTTTGACGTCATTCAACAATTCCTGAGCGATGCCTATGCGGCGGTTTTTTTGGTCAAAATTCAGCAGTTTTGGAACGAACTACGCTGTCGCACGCTTCATGCTGCCCAAATTTCCGAAAAAACTGCATGGCATGAGCCAACCGATATACAGACATCCTCAGCCACTTCTCTATTAGTGATTCGACGATTTCTCCATAACAATTTTCACTTTCTCAACATTTTCATCGGTTGTTGATGTGCTTGTGTGTTCAGGGCTAGTGTCTTCATTCACATCTTCTCGACCTTCTGTAGAAAGCTTGTATCACCCTGACTCATCACAATCACCGTACGCTACAGTCAACATTTCAAGTGTTTTTGAGCACTCGATTCCATTCTTTACACAAAATTGATGCATATTCTTTGATCCATTTTTTTCGATCGCAGAAAATCTTCGAACACGCAAAACACTTCCAAATTTTATGCCACTCACCAACAAACTAAACATGCTTAACAGCTGAGACTGTGAACATAGGTTCGAGACAAGTGTACCAACATAAAAAAATTGAAAAAATCGCTAATTGAATGTACGTATCCCGCGAAATTAGAACATTCCTCTCATTTTTTCAACAAAACCATTTTCATGTGTTCATGTGGAACAAACTCGAATTAATATGTTTCTTTACGAGCAGGACCCACCACCTCGACAATTTCAGTGTTCTCAACCCAGCAGTAAATCCAAAGTAATGGCACCGTATAGAAGTAAACACAAGTAAATTCACTCTCCGCCATATTTGGGTAAAGATCTCCATTCTCTTATTCTACGCTCAGTCGATGTATCTAAGGCGTGAGAGCAAGTGAGCCAAGAATAGTTCTAGCCTACAACCTCCTACCGCACTACACGCCTCCACAGCCTGGCAAAAAATGAAATCTTGACACGGTACATCAAAAATGCCGACTAGGAGTGAACTTACTTGTTGTTTACTTCTATACGGTGGTAATGGTAATAATCAGGTGCCACAAATTTCATTTGAAAATATTTCCTAATATTTAATAAGGTTTTTTCGTCAGATGGTAATTCAGAAACTTTTAGTTTCAGAATATCCCATATGTGGCAGTGGTAGTAGTATTATGTTTCAAATCGCTGTTCGCAATTAAATATGGCAGAAATGCTGTGTTTTTTTTCGATGAATGCATTTAGAATGAAAAGTATTATTTATTTCAGATACTAAATGGTTTGAGCATTACCATTTGATGTGGACATCTGATCAGAACTCGACAGATTAATTTCTTCTACAGATATGCTGATATTATTGAAAATATTTTTAGATCTCGAGCCTAGATTAACAAATAGACATAATAAAAATATGAAAATCGGAATTATTATCCGGAGTTCCTGCAGATATTGAAACGCTATCCGCATTCATTATATAAGGTCACAAATACAGTTGACTTTTGACTCCAGTATAGTATTTTTGAAGATTTGATATACTTCCATAGTGTAACACCAAAGTGGACTAATTCAAAATTCAAATATGACACATTTTTTCTTGAATAAGGAAAATATTTTAAATTATTCTATGACATAT
>WOGR01007218.1:0-12038 GCA_015342045.1 Leptinotarsa lineolata
GAGGAGATAGTTCTAGAGAGATCTCCATGGCCGCTGACGGTGTGGAACTGATGGCACCACAGATAGCCAGACAAGCCTGTCTCTGTAAGCCAGAGAGCTTCGCCTGAGCCGTTCCTTTTCTACCTTCAATGATTTTTATGTCGGAGCTAAGGTTTGCCTGACTTTGCGTCTACGACTACGGTTGATATAGCAGGTACTACATTATTGAAATATGCCTCTGGATTCACTTCATCGATGGTGGGTGTAGTGACGTTCTTATTGGTTGGATTGAATGACCTGATTTTTGTGTAATTTAGGACAGGTAGTGAAGTTTTATTTTTCAGCACGATTCTTGGGAAAAGTATTCCCAGTAGAAATTAACGCTCTTTATTTATCATCAACGTTTTTCCAATGGTATGTATTGGATGTACTGGACAACGAAGATGAAGATGGGTATTGCATCATAGGACAGCATACTAATGCACACTGACAGATACTTGAATGAAAACTCCAACTACTAGCCATGAAAAAGAAAGAGGTATTTAATTAAAACGTTAGTTGAGAGGTCCACAGCATGTAGGAACCTGAGAGTTTCTCCAAGGAACTTAATCACCTTAAATGATATATTCAAATGATTCGATAATGATGAAGTTACCACAGCTAGACCAGTCAATGAAAAAGCTTTCCTTGCCAAAACGGATTGAGAGAATTCTGGAGTAGCAAAACAGGCAATCAATATGCATGTCAACTGAAACTATCAGAGGTCAGCTAAAGACCCCATGGAGTCTTCAGGAATGCCAAAGTATACCAAATCCCTTGTGGCTACAAGTTGGTTCACGTTGAAACTACGAAATTAACACAAAAGAAATTGCCACCTCGTGCAAACTGACAATTAGCTGTAGCCGAACATGCAATTAAACAAGACAACCACGTTATCTCGTTTAAAGAAATACAAAACTCAGAATTACTATCATAGAGTATATAGGGAGGCAATAAAAATTCACTGGCGGATCGAGTCGATAGGAAAATGAAATTCACATTAATGAAATTTGGCTTCATGTCCTTAATAGTACACATATCAGGTTAGTCAATGCAATCAGTAGGAAAAAAAGCAAGCCCTCTACTGCTGGATTAAAACTGGAAACACATTCAATGTAGTATCAACTATGAAGACAACTAAAGCGATTCGTCCGTCGTCTCATTGAGATAAACTATATCAATGTAGGTGAGAATGTAGATTTGGATGTTATTGAGTGTGAATGGATGCTATACATCAAAAACGAGAGTCAAACCGCGGACACGTGTTTCTGGTTACCGGCTTCATCAGCGCGATGCAGCCAAGTGCAAAGATGAGTAACACCTGGTTGCCTAGAAAAAGAAATAACACATATGAACGGAGTCACCAAGAGGAGCCTACCGCATATATTTCGTTTCATACAAAGCAACTGAAGTGTTCACGTAGGCAGCTACAGCTACCTGCGTGACATTCAGATCCAGAATATGAATGCTAATATAGATGTTATCCATTTTGCATGATCTAAATCAGAATGACTAGGACATAACACCTGACAAATAAGGAGCATCATCACGGTGCAGCCAAGTGCAAAGATGGCAACACTTGGTTGCCGAGAACGCTAGGTTTTCCAACTGAAACCACAGATGTGCGGTAGGTTTTTATTGGTGACTCCGTTCATATGTATTGTTTTCTGTTCTCAGCAAACATGTCTTGATAATCTTTGCATTTGGCTGCACCGTGCGTTGCCATTTCTTTATTATTTTCAGGATATCTTCTGAGGAAAATTATTGACGATACAAGAACGAAAATTAAAAATATCAATGTGGAGCATGGAAGGAAGATGTATCTATATTCCGCCCACGAAAACAACATTGCCGACATGCTGATTCTTTTAAATGTATTTGATCCACCTCACATACCAAATTATGGTTCATTTCTGATATTTGAAGTTCATCATATCAACAAAACATACGGATTCAAGGTAAATAGTCAAAATGTTAACATCCACGTACTGTAACCGTAAAATTAGTGAGTATTCATAAATATTGCCTATAAGTAAAATAAGTAATTGGACAAATTGGTGGATGTAGCCGTTACTACGTGGATAGAGATCATCATAAAAAATGAAAAAGGAAATTTTTCTATGTTTTTACCACTTTTATTCGTAACTAAAGTTACTGCAGTTTCGTCCAATAAGAACATTTTCAAAGTTTAATATTAATGTAAAAGTTTGAAATATTCTCGAGCTCTTTTCAGCTCAACTCTTCCAACAACTTCTTCCACATAGAAACACGAATACAATTAAATCATACCTTCTTTTCGAAGTATTTTTCTCGCTTTGAAAGTATTTTTAGTGATTTTCGTTGACACTTTTTCTTGCCTAATGCTCTTTCTGAACCTTCATCAAAAATTAACCAAGAAATTTATGAGAATAACATAATCACCATCACCGTTATTCACTTTATTCAAAATCTGAATGTCTGAATTTTACCTCAATTTAAAAGTATTAGACATAATATAGTGTACTTCTCAGAGTAAAAGCATAATGAGAAAAAAAGTTTTCACGAAAATTTTAGAAATTTTAAGATGATGTTCACAACATTTTAATATCACTTGCGTGAAGAATCCTATAATAAATTCTAAGCTATTTTGTCACATTTAAATGTCACTTCTTTCATGCTTCATTGATTTCTGTCGATTGATTTTTTCCAACACACTATGTTTGCATGAGAATATTCACATCTAAAAACTATAATAATACTCCTAATTTTACAGATATATTACCAAAACTACGTTAGTGAGAACATTCAACTACTCAAATTGCCTGCATGTGGCGAATTCTGTCCAATGGATAAATTTATTTACCTGATTCAAGAATATCTACCGACAGACGATTTATGTGGTTTCATCTAGCAGAGAAGAGTTTAAAAACAGAACTAGAAGAGCTGGCGCATTTCTTCTAGTGCATATCTTCGCTATGAAAAATGATTGAAACTGTTAATAATAAAAAAACAAAATAGTAATTGGAAAAGAAATATTTTGTTGGAGGGATTAATTTTTAGATTTGAGGTTTTTGGCTATCTAGTTCTCTATCATTGTACGAAAGAATATGAGAAACTTTCGAAGAAAGGAAGAAATATTTCGCATATATTGGAAATATCTCCGTTTTCAAAATAATATGTAAAAAAACTCCAAAACTCACAAGGGTTTTTCTTGACGAGATTATTTACGGATATTGGTTTTATACATATAATGATAATGATTATTTCTGAATATCATTCATTCATTGGGTTTCTTGTATACCACGAAGCGGATTTACGAGATATAATCAGCTTTGTGGTTGTAAATTCGAAGATAATATACTGGATTTTAGCAACGAACTTTTCACAAATGTCGTCAATATCGGAAGGCATTTCTGAAACACTACGATTTGTCACATTAAACAAACGGATGAATTACTTATCGTTCATGTTTTGAAAATCAGCTCATTTAGTATTAGAAGAAGAAACTAATTGGAATTAGGTACAACTTCGCGATCTGTATTGTTGAAACCTGTGAATGATGTTTCAATTATATTACTAGTTTCACTACTTTCGCACAGACACCGCTCTCAGAGCACCTTAAGATTTTTTTTTGTAGTACTTGTGTTTTGAGTACTAACTGAATGAGAATACAAGATTTTCGTTTAATTCAATGTTCATGTCTTTGAGAGTAATTGATTGTGATAGACTTTTTCTTCCACTTTGTTCCCGAAAGAAACTTCTGTGCATGATTCACAAATAGTTGTGAAGAGTTTTCATTCAAGTTATTCACTTTCGAGCATATCTTTTAAATCTATAGATTTTTCGAATTGTCCAGTACCTAATATATTCTTCAGTCAAAACCCTTGGCCTTAATGGATCGAAGAATATTGTCAACACATGTTTCATGAACAGTGTAATCCAATATAAATTTATATTATTATTATTATTATTATTACTATTATTTATCAAACACGGAATGGTTATTGGAATATTTAAAAAAGGATGAATATATGAAAGATATCGATACTAGTATTTCTAGTAAGGAGGGTGCTTTTATCGAAGCGTTCGCAGAAGTCAGGAATTGTTGTCAGAAATTTCATTCGATAGAGTAAATACAGTCTACTTAAAAAGTCAGATTTAAAGTTTTGTCCCTCGATTTATGGAACATGCCCATCAAGACGCCGAGGAGTTCCTTGGTTATCTTTTAGATGGTTTACATGAGGATGTTACTAGAATTAATGAGAAACCTAAACCGATCTTAACGGAGATTGACGAAAAATTGAGCGGAAAAGCACGAGAGTCATGGCTCAGATATTTGAGGATGTATAACTCAAAGATTATAGATTATTTCGTTGGTCATTTAGAAACCATGTTGAAGTGCACACACTGTGGACACTCATCAGTAACCTTCGATCCTTTCTAGGATTTTTCTCTCCCCATATCACATGGAGGTGTTGCAATATATTGTAGAGATAATTTAAATGTGACCGTTTTGAAGTTCGATGAGCAGCTACCTTTCTTCGATGTTCCAGACTATCAAGGTTGCAAGTGATCTTCGCGTCTCCAATCAGGTGGATGGCTCTTTTTTGGATAGAATCCAGCAGCTTCAGGGTATACTTAGGGGCTGAGTTCCATGCATGAGAACAATATTCCCAAAATGCGGCCTGTCTCTATCATAAGATTCCCTTATATAAAGTCCATTCGTACCTACATAAAAAAGCGACGTTTCGAACTGATATTCATAATATTAACATTAGGTTCAAAGGCTCTTTAACACCTCCTATTTTCACAACCCAGCTATTCAAACGCTCTTTCAGTTACCAGATAGCAAAAGTATTCAATGCTATCCTCTCAGTTTAAATTCAAATTGAGATTATATCTTTTTCAAAATCAATGACATAATGAACCATTCCGATTTTCTATCTTCTATTATTTTTTTCTCTTTGAGTGTCTCATATGACCAACAATTACTGTTTGTTTCTATGAAAAGGGTTGTGTTAAACGTCATTAATAATGGCGTTTCCACCCGATCAGGAGCACGGAACGTAGGATTAGTGCACATGACACTAAAAAGGTACGTTGATAAGTACAAAATGTTTCTAATGCAGACCATGCCAACTTACGTTTCGAGCCTAATTACGAGATAAATGAAGTATTTTCTAATGACCTTGAATAACAATTACGAGAGTATCTGCTTACTGCCTGTCGCATGCACTATGGTTTAACTCGAAAAAATGTGATGTCTTTGGCTTATGACTTGGCTAAGAAAAATAATTTAAAATATCTGGCTAATTGGAACAAAATTAGGAAGTTGGTGGTGATTAGTTAAACGGATTTATGAAGCGCAATCCAACTTTAGCTATGCGAAAGCCAGAAGCTACCAGTCTAGGGCGCGTAAAGTTTCAACCGCACCACAGTCAATGAGTTTTTCGACAATTCATGCAGAGTTTATTCAAAATTCCCAGGAGGTTCTCCTCCTTGAAATATATACGATCTGGAGGAGACTGCATTGACCACTGTTCATAATCCGCCCAACATCATTGGTCAAAAGGATCTTAAACAAATTGGCCATCAGGTGAAAGAGATGTACTTGTGACTGCGTGCTGTTCTATCAATGCAATGGGGAATTCTATAATGCCGTACCTAATTTTTCCAAGAGTGTATTTTAAAGACCGTATGCTGAGGGTGGTCCTACCGGTATTGCGAAAAGTGAATGGGTTAATAGTGTTTTGTTTATTGAAATTTCAAAATATTTTCATGGATTTGTTAAAAGTACACCAGAGTCACCAGTGCCACTTATTCTTGATAACTATGAGTACCATATTTCGATAGTCTATTGAATATAGCAAGCATCATGGGATTTTACTATTAACATTACCTCCGCATACACTGGACAAGACAGTTTATAAATCACTTAAAACCAACTTCAATAGTACTTGTAATGATTGCATGATCATGAACACAGGCAAAACAATAACAATTTATGACATCTCTGGTCTACTCGGTGTTGCTTACCCCAAAGCTTTCACACCAATGGATTTAAATCAGAAACAGGCATTTGGCCTTCAAATAGAGATATTTTTAATGACGATGACTTTCTATCGTCTGCAGTAACAGATAGGCCACACAGGAAAACGCAACACTCTTCTGGCCCTTCAAATTCACGACAACTCCCATATTCAAAGACCATCAACTTCTACCATTACTAAAGCACCTAAGTTTACAACATTCCCCAAGAGCCTCAAGTTTACAACGATCACCAATCCAGTCATCTTCACAAGTTTCAACAGGACTAAAAACTCCACAATATTCACTACAGAAAACTCCCAAACAGTCACCACCGGATTTGCACCAGCCTTCACAACAAAGAGAAAAGACATCCTCACATACAAATGAGCCTGTGGTGACCACCAAAAACATGGTAACACCAGTTAAAATTCAGCCATTTCCCAAGGCTTCTCCAAGAAAACAAACAGTTCAAAGGGGAAGAACAAAGAAAAGCTTGATTTTTACAGAAACTCTTACTAAGGATCAAATTATAGAAGATTCAAGGAATGAACAAACGGTGAAACGTATTTGAAAGAAAAGGAAAACAGACATTAGCTGAACGAATTAAACAAGACAGTAGTTCAGAAACGGAAAGTAAGTCAATATCTGTAGTGGATAGTTGCGATAGCGTTGGCCCTATGAGTATTGACGATGAAGAAGTAGACATGAATTTGGGGAAATATCCATTGGAGAATACGTTTTGGTACAGGTAAGTTTATTCACACAGATGAAAAATACAGTTTCGCAATGACAAGAATTATTATTGCCAAATTACCTGTTCCAAAGCCATCAGGGGGACAGATATAAGGCCAGAAATGTTAATGTTTTCTGTTGATCTACACATTTACTGTAATGAACTAAAGTAATGTGGACGTATCTTTATATGTTTATGAAATCTAATATTTTGCTTCTAGAATTTAGTTTTGATTTGAACACGTACTTTTAGGATTTCATTTCTGTAATGAAATATTTCTAAATGGAATAAATTCATTATTTCGGTTCCTGTACATATTTCAAAAAAAGCATTGATTTGGTTTCCTGCAATCTTTGTCCAAATATTAACCTTTTGAGGATATTGCGTGTGTTTTTCTCTCATCCAGTGAGGATTTTCTGTTGACTAGTAGCGACAATTTTGCCGATTAGCATGACCGTTAAGAGAAAAAGTACACTCATCAGAAAACATGATGTCTTCTAAGTGGATGCCTGTCTACTCGATGTATGTGGGTTTTTCTCAAACTCAACCATCACATATTGTATTATGTAACGTAGTCAAATAAAACTTATTCTTATTCTTATTCTTATTCATCTAATTTGAGTTCATCACTCATTGCATTGGCAGCTACTTTTTTTATCTGTCCCATATGACCAAACTCGCGAAACTGCTTCTCTATTTGCTTATTGTTCCTTGAGATATGGGCGGTAAATTGGGAAGTTTCTCATGAAATAGGCGAGCTACTTCCTGTTGTGTTAGGGTTTTATCTCCGTAATCAATCATTTGTATAACTGTTATTTTATGCATGTCCGTTAATCTAACCATTTGCCAGACTTGAAGTTAACGAACTTCAAGCTTAAATTAAAATACTGACAACTAATGTTGTAACATACAAAACAATTTGACAAGTCGTTTCAAGCTAACGTTGCCGCGGGAATCATTTACAGTTTTTTATAGGATACCATCTAAAAAGAACATTGCTATGGTTTTTGCTTACTTTCTCATCATCAATACCTCAACATGAAATATGTTTTGATATATTGCAATAAGTTTTGAGTGTATTTTATCGAATTTCGGTAACCACATGATTTTAATTTATTTTATCTCAATTGTTGCAATAAACTGAAAGCGATAACATTTTTAAATACAGAATGAAGAGACTTTTCAAACGATATATCACACATTATTGTGGAACGATCAAAGGAGTTATATAGTGTGGTAGCTCTCAGTTTTCCATCCATGAGGAAGGTTTCCGTTTTAACCTGAAAGGTGTGCTTTTGAATTTATGAGGGCTGGATATTTTACCCTCTAGAAAGTTCTAGAGTTGGGAACATTCGAGAGTATTCGAAAAAATATCACAATATTCCGAAACATCCTGCAGCATTCTGGAGTGTTGTGGAATGTACGGGAATAGTCTGGAACGTTTGGAAAAATTCCGGAACATCCCAGATCACTGTGGAACGTTCAAGAGAGTTTTAGGGTGTGGTAGCTCCTCATCCCCCCACCATGAAGAATGTTTCTTGCTTGAAAGATTTTCTTTTGAAGATATAGGGGCAGTTTTGCCCTCTGAAAAGTAATAGAACAGTCCAGAACATTCGAAAGTGTTCGAGAGCATTCCACAATATTCCAAAACATTCCAGTCGCTTTATTGAGCTCTAGTTTATCGTTTTTCGACAGAGACAGCAGGAGACTTTATTCATAATATAAAGTGATTTTCACTAGTAAGCACAAGAAAAAAAGTACTGAATGGCATATTTTGGAAATTTTAAGATTCTTCAAACTATCATTAGTTGACTGTGAAAACTATTTTCAGGGTTTTTTGGTCCTGGTCTGTAGGTTTTTTGGTCTGACGTTACGTCTACTACTGCGGTAGACATTATCAAAGGTGATGCGGTAACGGCGGCAGTGCCCGAGTTGTTGTTCCCGCCGTTTCGACCGCATTTACTACGATGCTCGTATTCAACTCTGGTTTTATATTATTATTAGTGAGCTTGGTTTGCTTTTCTTGGGATTACCTCACTTTGTTTGTGTCCGTGTAAGGACAGGTAGCCAGGATGTTCAATGCCTCTTCTTTTCTATTGAAATTATCCCTGTGTTTTTGAATTCCTATTGCCTCTCTGTATACTCCTGGATTGTAATTTTGAATTTTATTGAGTTGTATCATCGAATGATATAATTTGAGGGCCTTTTTTGTTGTTCTTCCGAGAGACGGGTACCCACACTTTTTTCGTGGTTCCAATGTGGATCGAACAACAACACCAGGTGTTGCCGAAGGTTCTCTAAGGTCCTCAGCTGACTTTATGCTTTTCCTGATAGTTTTTGTTGTCCTAAATATTGGTTTCACGTTGTGTTTCTCTAAGATTCTCCCAATCCGGTCTGTAACATTTTTAACATAGAGAAGAAAAGCTTTTCCCTTGGCTAGCCTAGCTGGGGTTACTTTAGCCCGCTCGAATTCTCCTTCGCTGTACCTATTCTCTTTGAAGGCATTTTTCAGCCGATTGAGTTCCTCAGGTTCACAGATACGTCGTGCTCTCTCAACCAACGTTTTAATTTTGTTGGTTTTCTGTACACTCTGTGACCCAATGTGCCATCTTCACGTCAAGGAAATTCAAGAAGGCTGGAGGGTTTGTCGTTCTATTGTGAATTGGATATTATTAGTTACTTTTTTTCAGTAGGTAATATTGTTCACAATTCTTTATATCCATTGACTAGTTGTCAATGGACTGATTAATTCAATCTGTAGGAATTCTTGATTTTTAAAAATGAACATTTTTTTGTACTGATCAGGCTTACAAGACCGGCAGTTATTCACCCTTTTTCTTTTTTCCTCCTCCTTTATATGTGAGAATATATTTATATAGTCTTCTCAATTTTTCTATGAATGTATCTGAAATCTAGAAAATAGAAATATTTTGATCGATTTGCTTTTGAGGAAATTTCTACGTATTATTTTCGAAAAGTGATCATTTATATTGGCTTCGAGTATAGTTGCTGTAATGTCAGTCGTATTAACGGAGATGTGATATATGCATTTGAACAAATACCATTTTTTTACATTTGGCTTTCAAAAGATCTTAGTTCTGTTAAATAACTCAAGTTCCAAAAGGCTTCAATCTAGCTGTCATATTCTTTCTGTTATTCATTCATGATCTGGTATGTTCGTTATTTCATACTGTAAAACATTTATCTACTTAAACCAGGAAGTTGTTTCATTTTCCGGATGAACTGAAATATTTCGATACACTCGACAACGTCGCAGACCAACTTGAGAGTGAATTACAAGGGCTGTCTGTCACGGTTGGAATATAATACTCGTTGCTGGAACTGGAACGAGTCGTAGAGCAAGTGCATGTTGCAGGAAGAACATATTTAAAACGCTTCTCCGTTGTCCTTGGGAGACTTTAACGAATCGAGAACATCTGTGTCGGTGAATGAGTAGAAGATTTAATTTGTTCGCGTCTTAGTTGATTGGGAAACTGGCACTGGCGAACTGCACGCACTGAGGCACGGAAAATGTAAAAAACCTCAGCTGCCAGCCGTTCTGCCTGATCGTCAAGCACGAAACCTGTCGAATACCAATCTTTCGAAATCACAGTGTTTTCTGAGTGTAGACATCAAAAAATATTCTCTCCCAAGAACTGAAACGTCGTTAATGACCTGATTTTGAATATGTGTATGTTTTTCATTGTGTGTTTTCTTGTTACATTCATTTTGAATCTTGTCTTTTAGCATTACATGTAATTTCAATTCTTAACTCCTACTTACCCTAGCCCTAACCTTTTCTACCTTTAGGTGTACAGCCTGTGGACTTCGATCTTAGAAACATCTCTCCCATCCTCTTCAAATGCTATTTTTTGCTTCTATGCAGATTATACAAGAAAATAAATATTTCGAAATGAAGGCTCGAAACATTCATCTCTCCCAACTACCTGTATAGTAGCTTCTGGTAAATGCCTGCCGAAAAACAACTATTTCTCCGGCTAATAACGCGCTGGATATTGAAATAATTATATCCGACAGACATTTATGCAAGAGACCTCACAGAGGTTAGTTTTGCATATGTTTCTCGTTCATCCAGCAGCAAGACCATGCTGCTGGATGACCATCAGTGCAGAAAAGATCCGACCCAGACAGCAAAGTGCCTGGGACTAGATTAATTCCAACGCGGCTTCGCTGCATATATGAAATCTTCCTCTTGAATATAATCACTTGGTGATTGAAACACGTGTCGAGGTGTTAAAAATAACGGTTTGGTGTTGGGATAAAACTCCAGTAAGATTCATTACTACACCAAAGGTTCCAAATAGTGCATCACAAGTAAATCAACTGTATCCAAAATCAAGAAAAATGCATAACTGTCTTTTTGAATTCAGCCAAGGCATTTGAGGCTGTCGGTCATTATATACTCTTTCAAAGTATAGTTGATATTGGTGTGAGGGGTGTTGCTTTGGAAATATTTGAGGACAAATAGAACACAAATTGTCAAGGTAAACGACTCTCTCGGCGAATCACTACTAGTTACCCGGGGCGTACCTTAAGGAACTCTATTGGGACCCATCTTATTTCTAATATATATGAACAACATCTTATTTCAATAGTAAAATAACTTCATTTGCTGGTGACACAGCTATCACTTTTGTTGGAAAAACGTGGGAAGAAGTATACACTCAGGCTGAAGTAGGCATCAAAATGATTTTCAACTGGCTGAGTTCGAATTTATTGAGTGTCAATGTCAAAAAACCTAATTTATTACATTTACTCCAACGACTAGAGATCAACCGGCTAAAAACATTATAAAAATCAACAAAACATCTTATGCAAATGTTCCAAATTGTAGCTCTACTTCCTATCTCTTCTTTTTTCCACCCTGCAAAATCAGTATGTTTGGTTATATAGGATAAGAATTACTATTTTGTAGCTGCAAGCTTGCTTGCATTGTAGCCTGAATATATTGTTCTTTTAGGAAATTCAAGCTTGCTTAGGTAGCCGTAACTTTCTTGCATTGTGGCTTGAACAAATTGTTCTTTTAGGAAATTCAAGCTTGCCTAGGTAGCCGTTACTTTCAGTAATTCTCCTAGGATTATATAATAATAATAATAATAATAATAAAAATAATAAATGGTCTTTATTTTACGTGGCCGAATTTAGCGAGACGCTATTCTTCCACTCAACCACGTATGAAAAAAAAAACAATTACAAAAATGGCATGATATAAGATAATGATAGTATTGCAATAGTTATATAAAAAAATACAAATGTT
>WOGR01007219.1:0-12534 GCA_015342045.1 Leptinotarsa lineolata
GGCATTGGAAAATCCACATGTTTTTGTTGTTTCTTCGAACTGATTAACGAAATTATTCCACTCTCCAGGTTGTCTCGAAAATATTGAAAGTTTCTTGTTGAACGACTGTCTGGCCATGAATTTATTCAATATCTGGTCTTCCGTCATATCTTCGTGAGAAAAACTAGGGAGTTGCATTTTCTCCATTCGTTGATTTCACCTAATTTTTGATGAATGACGATTTACTGGTCTGTGTTTTTGTTTCTTCATCTTGTTTTGAAGATACGGAAATACCACAGCTTTCTAATTCAGCTTGTTTGAACATAGCTTCTTTCTCTATCAGACGTTTTTCAATTTCTGCTAGACGTCTTTCCTTTTCAAGTTCGATTTCCAACTGTCTGCATCGGATTGACTTACTACTTGAAACTTTGATACTTTCAGGAAGTTGATTTGATATCTCTCTCTTTTTACTTTCAAATTCTGCCGGGATTTCGAATTTTTACATATTTTTCAAATTTATGGTTTTCTGAGATGTGTCATGGATTTGACTGCCGTAGTCAAAAATTGCTGGTACTTTTGCTTCTATCTTTTCACCTCTTTTCGAACTGAATGTGACGCAGACATTTTCCACAGGGTTGTTCTTATTGAAACTCGAAGGACCACTTATGTATCTGACTTGGTTTTACTTTCGACTTGGTCAAGACTTTGGTTTTGTTCGATATAGAAATGAGAAGATAATTTCCGTACCGTCAACAACTCTCAATTATTTTCATACAGGGTTGAACAGGAGGGTGAGACAAACATACTATAACATTAAATGAACAAGATTAACAATAACAAACGTTTCAAATTGAACTTCCGCAGGTACATGTACAGTGGTATACAGGATGATTCATGGTGGATTGCACATTAGTTGCCACTTCCATTAGAAAGTGATATCAACTTTGATTTTGCAAATGGAAACCCCTGTATATAATATCACTTTTGGAATCTGAAATGATCTCCAAAAGTGCTGATATCTTTGAGTGAAGGAATACTTTGGTACCGAAATTCAGTTTGAAATTATGTGATACTTAGAGGCTTCCCATACTTCAGCGTGATCTGCGTTACTTCAAAACAGGGTGGTAAAAAAGACAGTATTTTCGTTTGCTTCAAAAAGTGTTGATTTTTTCGAATAAAATACCCTGTGTATTATTACAAATTCAGAAAGCTGTTGAAATTTGTTTTATTCCTATGTATATCATGCGAATATCTAACTAGTAAAGTTTCGCATTTATTTGTGAAAATGTTTCTTCAGAATAGTATTCCCATTTGGTATTTTGTGAGCAGGTCATGATAACTATTCGACAGTAACGTTGTAACATTCTCCTAATAATATTGACATTTTCGTCACTTCAGAAGTTTGAAATACCTTCAAAACGATGAAACAAAACTATTCAAACAAAGTTCTTTTATTTTTGGATAGTGTGATAAAATTACCATCAGGACATGTTGAAAGTTCAACGAAAAAGGTATCCAAATTTACCGCAGATAAATCTCAAGAATTTCATACGAATTCAGTACAATTCTAATGCATTTGGATCAACTTTAAAAGAATCAAGAAACTTGCACCGACCCGTAACTTCTGAAGACAACCAGATTAATGTCTTTGCATATTTTCACACATTTTCTGAGTAATCGATAGGGTGTGCTGAAGAAAATTTGAGTATAAATTATTCATCGTACCAGAGAATCTTGCAGAGAGAGTTGAATTTTGTGAAATGTTGTTAATACGCATTCAAGAAGATTCATTCTCCAAAATAAAATTATTTGGAATGATGAATCGGAATTTTTCAGAGGAGGAATGTGCAATAGAAAAAATTGTCATTATAGGTCCAGTGAAAATTCTCACGTCACAAAAAACCGGATTTCAAGAGAAATTTAGTTTCAATGTCTTCTGTATGTTAACGGACAACAAATTGAGGTACGCGATATACAAAGAATCGGTAACATTCTGTAGAGAGCTAGTCGATAATCTGCTACTCGAAGAATATCAAAAATGTTGTCACTAGCTAGACGGAGCTCCTGTACATTGCATAAGAGAAGTGGGCGCAGAACTGGGCAGGCTTTTTAACGATCGGTGGATAAGGCGCTAGAGAACATGGAATTGTCCAGCAAGATCACCCGATCTCAATTCATTAGATTTTTATCTGTGGGGAATATTCGAAGAAAAAGTTCACAAAGCGCTCGTGCATTCGAGAGATGAATTGTTAGAAAGGATTACCCAAATATTTGAAGATTTGGATTCCAGTGAAATCAGATCTGACACGACAGAAGCAGTCAACACCCGCATTTTGAAGTGCTTGGAAGTGAATGGCCAGCGACTAGAACATATTTTGAAATATTCCACATGATAGTTTTACTTTTCATAACTATTTATATCAATATTTCCACTTTCAAGTTTTTTCGAGTTTTTCAATTAATCCAAACATATGAACATTGTTCAAAACTCGCATGAATTTCTTGATGTTCATCAGCGGTAGATTCGATTACCTTTCGATGAACTTTCTACATGTTCTGCTGGTACACTATCCAAAAGTAATAAATAAATTCATAAGAACTTCGTCTGAATAGTTTTGTTCCATCGTTTTGGAGCGATTTGAAACTCCTGAAGTGACGAAAATGTCAATATTATTAGGAGAATGTCGCAACGTTACCGACAAAAGAAGGGTACTCATAGCCTGCTTAAAAAATACCGAATGGGCATACATACCATTCTGAAGGAACATTTTCACAAATAAATACTTATGAGTCCAAAACTTGACTACTTACATATACGCATGATGGAATAAAAAGAAAGCAAATTTCAAAAGCTTTCTGAATTAGTAATAAAACACAGGGTGTTCTATTTGAAATAATCAACTTTCGGTTACGTTTTCAAGCAAACAAAAAACTGTATTTTTTACCACCCTGTATTGAAATAACGGAGATTGCGCTGAAGTATGGGATGCCGCCTGACTCTATGACCTGACTCTAAACCAAATTTCGGTACTATAGTATTTTTTAACTCAAAGATATCAGCACTTTTAGAGATCATGATTTCCGAAGAAAAAAATTGAAATTAATTGATTAATTTTGCTGGTATCTTTTTGGCAACACTGTTTTTGACAGATCACGCGTGAATCGTGTCTTGTGTCATTGTCAAACTTGTTCAGTTTGGTCTATAATTCAAACATGAATCGACTATAAACAACGCTTGCAAATTATTGAATTTTAAATCATATAAAGGAACAATGAGGAGTATTGAATTTTATTATCAAAATTCATGCTCGGTCAACAAAGTACATCGTGCACTTCTTTCAATTTATGGGCAGTTTCGTCGGCCTACTGAGGGAGCTATTCAGAAGCTTGTGTAGTAGAATAGACTATAGGGGGCTCAGGGGAAAGCAAATAAGTTCGGCTGGGACGCAGTCAGCAACAAAAACCACAAGAGCAAGCAAGCGTTATCACAATTCATTCCAGAGTGTGTAGGTACATCGACAAGAGACAACCCTGAAAAAGTATATAAATATAGCATACCTAGCAGTACCCAGCCACCAAGCAAGCAGCCAAAACTAATGATAACTGTCTATCACATACCTGCAGATAACGAGTAGTGAAAATCTACGTTCGTTATCACCAGAAAGCATGAGTGTCACCTTCAATTTACCGACAACTACTAATGGAAGAAATGCCTCCAAATACGCATGAATACTTCTCTCTCGAAGCTGCGCTATGCACGACTACTTTGATTAGGCCAGCGGTGCTGTGCCTCAACTGAGTGTACCGGTACCCAACGCATATTGTCACACTTGTGACTGAATTTCGAAACCAGTTTACATTAAACCACCCACACGCATACGTAGAGTGAGGAACGAACAAAATATTGCGGCTGTATCCGCCAGTGTTCGTGATGACCATACAATGTCGATTCGCCGCCGTTCGCAGCAATTGGGCCTCTGTTACTCCACTACGTGGAATATTTTGCGAGAGGATTTGGGTGTAAAACCTTATAAGATACAGCTGGTACAAGAATTAAAGCCACACGACATCCCACAACGTCTAACATGGGCGCTGGCAAAGTTGGAGGAAGATCCACATTTTCATCGAAAAATTGTGTTCAGCGACGAGGCTCATTTCTGGTTGAATGTATACGTTAAACAAGCAAAATTGCCGCATCTGGAGTGAAGACCAGCCATAAGCATTGCAAGAGCTACCGATGCATCCCGAAAAAGTCACTGTTTGCTGTGGATTATGGGTCGGTGGCATCGTACTTCTTCAAAGACGACAATGGTCGGAACGTTACTGTGAATAGCGAGCGCTACCGTGTGATGATTGACGACTTTTTGTTGCTCAAAATAGAAGAATTGGACCTGCCTGACATGTGGTTCCAACAAGACGGTGGCACTTGCCACACGGCACGCGAAACAATGGTCCAATTAAGAGCCGCCTTCGGTGAACAGTTTATCTCACGTTTGGGGCCCGTCAATCGGCCGCCTAGATCGTGTGATTTAACGCCTTTGGACTATTTCTTGTGAGATCATGTTGAGGCACATGTCTACAAGGATGAACCAGCAACGACTGAAAGCCAATATTGAGGCATTTATACGTGAAATACAGGTCCATATGTTACAGAGAGTGTGCCAAAATTGGACTTTTCGCATGGGCCATCTAAAGCGGAGTCGAGGACAACATTTGCATGAAACCATCTTCAAACATTAAATTATATTGATCGTTCTATCGATTCCAATAGGGATTTCATCAATTTTTTCAAAGTTTTTGTGTTTCTTTGAACATCAAATCCTATACCTCTTAAAAATCACCCGCTATAAGAAAATATCAGAAAAACTTGTCGGATTATTATTGTAGAATCCAAAAATGAATTTTTAATAGATATTCTTCTGGGTATTTTCACCTTCCACAGTCTGAAAAACTATGAAAATTATGATGGAGAACTTTATACAGGTGTAGAAAGGGCAAACTTTATAATTCACCCTGATAAGTTACTGCGTTAAATATAAGTATCGTATTATTTCTTAGCAATTTTTTTGATAGACAAAGTTATTAAAATACGAAAAGTTACTGATAAATAGAACATTTTTCTTCGTGAAAAATAATTTGATTTTACGCAGTAACTTATCGAGGTAAACTATAAAGTTCGCCCTCTCTACACCTGTATAAAGTTCTCAATTATAGTTTCCATAATTTTTTAGACTGTGGAAGGTGAAAATACCCAAAATAAGATCGATTATAAAATAGATATTCATATTCAGAGTTACTTCATATACATGAATCACCTCAATCGTATACACTATTTTGTACATTTTCTCCTTAGTGAATAAACATGATTATTATACCATTAATCGCCTACTAATATCGAGGGTCTATAACTCATTCGGATAAAAGTATTGCAGTGGGAACGATAATTTTTTTCCCTACTGCATACACCATCATTCCTACCTAGTTGAACGTTTATAAGTTTGATATACGTTCAAGTAGTGTTAGTTAATGCTAATTGAGCTGTTATAAACTTTCGAACAAAGCTTTATAAATCCAATTTATCGCGATTTGAAAACTAATCTGAAACTTTACGGGTAATGTGGAACAGAAGTTTGCGAGGAAGAAAGGAGAGTTCGAATTAAATATAAGGACGAGCACGTCCGACTACTTCATATTACCCTCTAGATAGGTTGACAGTAACCCATGTAGGTTGAAGATTCGCTGCCGAAAATGCTTCATGAATCATGGAATTGGAGAATGGATTTTCATAAAAAAACATTCCGATGAAATTTCCAAGAATGTGTAAATGTGAATATCTCAACAAATTGAACGACGATGAATTGAATAAACTTTCCCAAATGAAATTCCTTTCTGAATTTGGATAGTTATAAACATTCTCCGTCTCATAATGATGAAAAATAGTCTATCAAACGACTTTAAGAGCAAGTACTAGTGCAAAGCTATTGATAAGCGAGCAGTGTGATGATATCAATTTGATTTTTTATCATCTTGAGTTTATGTTTGAGTGATTGATACATGCAGGCTTGTGAGATGAGAATTCCATTGCCCTGTCAGACATCTGATAGATTTTTCGGGTACTCTAGATGTACAGATACAAATGCAGGAATGAAACCTGTATGTACCTTATACTCGGAGGTTGCGTAGTGTCTTTCTAATTACTCACAAATAAAGCTTCTATCCGAAGAATATATATCAGGGTACTTTCAATCGCTTATCATCTTAATATAAATATGTTATGTTATTAGACCACAATCTGTGTTTTGCCAATTTCGACATATAATGTGGCACTTTCAGAAATTCTACAAGCAGTCATGAAATGATTTTCTTTCCGTATCTCATTGAAAACGTTCATTTCATAACGATATTTTGTTGTGAAAATTCTGAACACTAAATTCAGATGAACGATATTACTTTGGACAGTGGAAAGTGGAACGTACAAAAATCAATGAATATTGATTCAGTTTAGACTCCCCAAAATACAGGCCCCAAGTTTGAAAAACTATTCCAATCATAAGTTTTTCTCGACTTGTAAATCTGTTTGGCACGAAGTTTACATCAAATGAAACGAAATTGTTGGAGAAAGGCCTAGATTATAGCATTAAACCATATATTAATTCTACGACCATAGATTGGTCAGGTATAAAAATGGAACTAGCTCTGAAAGGTGCTTGTAATTATAATAAACATGTCGCGGCAAATATTTTGAAATCTAAACCTGTTGATCAAATTCAGTCTAATGGAGAAATTAAAATTGCGAAATCAATGAAGAAAAAAGCGAGGGCAGATAAAGGTCGAACGACTAATGCATTACATGAAAAGGTCTACGTAGGCAAAACCCTAAATTTTCTTAATTCAGGGAGTTACGAGATTCTGAGGAATGAACTTACAACTACTTACCAGAAAAAGGTAAAAGAAACCCTGAAGACAATAGAGTTGGTTATGAATGGAAGTCAGAAATGAATCCACAACCACCCATACCAGATACCTGGTATACTTCAGGTTCCCTTCGAACAAGACCTACCAGCCCGAAACTTGTTCTTTTCCTTTCCATTATTGCCTTTTTGAATGAACCCAAGTTATTATACGGCATGTGCTCGTGGGCCAGTCACTTTTCAATGGTGAATAATTTTTAGATTCGATATTTGAAATATCACTGATGCAAATATTGTCTGATTTAATTCATTAACGTTGATATGAGCATCAATTTAAATTAATATAGATTCGATATTTGAAATATCATTGATGCAAATATTGTTTGATATACTTCATGAAAGTTGATATGAGCATCAATTTAGATCAATATAGATTCGATATTTGAAATATCATTGATACAAATATTGTTTGATATACTTCATGAAAGTTGATATGAGCATCAATTTAGATCAATATAGATTCGATATTTGAAATATCATCGATACAAATATTGTTTGATATACTTCATAAACGTTTACTCCATAAACGTTAATATTAGCACCAATATAGCTATAAATCAATTTTATATTCCATCATTATGCTTCAATGCGCTCTCAGTATATTTGAATATAATCAATATAACCTTTCGAAATGAAATGATCAATAATATGACCGTCTAGGGGATACTCAACGTAACCTCAAATTTCAATATTGTGTCAACTTTTGCCAATTCCTGAAATTGCGTACAGACTATTTCTCATGGTCAAAAATTCTCAAATCCCCTCAGTCAGTTTTAACATCTATTTTATACCTATTCTATCAGCAAAAAGTTTGATATATGTTCAAGTAGTGTTGATTTATGCTAATTGAGACTCAAAAGTTTGGAACAAAGCTGTGTAAATCCAATTTATCGTATTTTAAAAACTAATCTGAAAGTTGGCGGATAATGCGGAATGAAAGTTGAAAGTTTTCCATGGTGGAAATTACGAATAATATAAACCAGGCTAGTATTCATGTTATACAGAGTTTGTTGAAAGTCATCCAGGCTATTGAGGACTCTTGCTTCGTTCGAAAAAATTCGTTAAAGAACACATATACATATAGTGATTATTGATTGTAAATAAACCAACAATGATACAGGGAAGTATTGGATTCCCTTTATATCGAATAGTAATCGCAAAATATTTATTGTGTATTTATCATGGAAAATGATGGTACTTGAGAATTCTGAGTGACTGAATTTTTTGAAATCAGTTGAAGAAAGTCCAGATATTCATACTCTGGTGTTGTCAACGAATTGAAACAGCTTATAAATATTTTATACTTTTTCGAACATAATTCTTTGAATTTTCAAATGCTTGTTTGTGGGCATTTTGCTGTCCAAGTGACTCACTTACTCACTATCACTCTATATCAGCTTCGGGACGCCTTTTAAAATTTCTTTTATATTTCTTACGACACTGATTATGATAGTGCACTTCTCGAGCTATGAAATCAACATCTCTCAGTTTACACAAGTTTTCGTCTGCCCTTGCTTCTGTAGCTTCTAAAATGGATGTCCTAGCAATTGTAGGTAAACATTCTGTAGGTAGCTCATACTTTTTTTTTGGAAAAAATCCATTTTGATTTTTATTGCAAAAAATACAGCTATCACTTGGAAATATATTTCCTGTTGAACCAGATCTGTCTGAATGCTTGGACGTGGACGACTCTCATTGCCTTGCACTCGTTTTGTAATTTTTGAGACGTTCGTGAATTTTTGATAACACAAGCGATGATAAAAGTCATAATCTGTATTAAGAACCAATGGAGGGATTGTAGAGCCTCCGCTCTACAAAATCTCGCCCTCGAAGGGTGGGATGTTCAACTTTCATTTGTTAACTTCAAACCAACACGAAATGAAACTGATATCATTCATCCAAATCAACTACTCAATTTTTTTCATTTTACTAAAATCTCCTGATGAATTATCCCGGCCAATTATCTCTAGGGAGCGACATTTTAAAAAATTAATTCCCCTATGAGGCAATCAGTTTTTCCACTCTATGGTCAAACGCGTCCAACTCCACTAACTGTTTTTCTATTTTGGTTAGCCACTGCGATGCTCGTATAATGACCTGGAAAAATGTTTCGCAGTTTTATTCATTCACAATTCGCTACCCCTGGCTGTACTTTGAACAAACATGTCTGTTAACAACACTGTAAACTTTATAACACTCGTAATAACCTAAATCCGAATTGCGTTTTCAATTAATATGTGCCATTTGGATGAAAATAATCTGGACATGGCACTGGTGCCTTATATTGTTGAAATGACTGGTTGTATCTATTTTCGGATTCTATTTGTTGATGGGAAAAGTTTTAAGAGAGTTCATGTGGAACCCAGTACTGATTTGATGAAGAGATATTCCTTGTAGGATTTCAGACACACATCATGTTTCACATCAAGATTTTCAATATCAACATATCACTTATAACTTATGTTCACTCTTCGTTACAGTAATTCTCATAATTCTCAATTCTCAACGATAGTTACATGTTTTCACCAGGTCTGTGAAGCACATAAGTTTCTTTCCATTTTGAGTGTCACTCCATTTTGTCAAAGATTACTGAAATGGGAATTAGCCACCTGAGTTCCAGAAAATTCACCCATTGCTGAATGTAATTAATATTAATCGATTGTCAAATTCAAAACCAAAAACACTCAGTATTCATAGACATCAAAATTGATACGATTACAGGATATAGAACCATAAAACAATCTCCAAATATGCAAACTTTGCACGGATGCATACTGAGCATTTTATCTTAGTACGGTGACCGCAGCAAAGTGCTAGCTCAGCATATAATCTATATAAATATTGAGAGAGGTCAAGATCAGAGAGAAAAAGTATTAAGTAATTTATTCAGTACTCATCGATCACTGTCCAGAGGCGGTTCCAGAATGCAGCACATCTCCTTTCTCGATCCTGCTGGGTAGCAGTATAATGTAAGTTTTTGTGATTTTATTTGTATTTTTATTTATTCAATGTTAGTTCATTCCTGAAAGTACTTTTCTCGTTTTGTTAAAATAAATTCTCATTTGAAATTTTAAATTAGTTCTTTTTATTATTTTGTATGAATGAATGTTGGGTGAAACAGCGATAAAGTCCTCTCGTAATAAGCCAAGCGAGTACTGAGTTGCCACATAGACTGGTAACGCCGTATTGAAGGTTTTTCTAAACGTTCATGCGACATATGGTGGAGGTTTTTCTAAAACTTTCATGAAAAATATAATAAAAAGGTTTATACAAAAATGTGATTGCTAAATCGATTTCAAATGAAGATATACCGTATTAATCTAAATGTAAAGACATTTTTGGAACAATTGCCACGTTTTTCCGTTCAATAAATATGGTAGTTTCGCTTGCCAAAAGATTCAGATAGGCATGATCTGTCTTGTGAATTTATTGGTTATTGGTATCTCATTTCTGAATTGGAGGAAAAAATTGAACACAATGAATGTGGAAATCTGCACGCCATGATATGTAACCAATTGAATACTGACAGATATCTTTCTGGTGAAATTGTTTACAAAATTTTTAAAAATTTCACGAAGAACTCAAGATTGAGTCATTACTCACGAAACATCACTCTCGAATCCAGTGATCACTTACTTAAAATAAGAGTCCTTTGAGTTGACAAATCGTGTGCCCTGAGAATATGCAACACAGAATTTTGATTCCCAGAAAAAAAGGTTTGCTAGACAGGTCTTTTATTGGAAGCTATGACATATGCAGAGGGTGCACTAGAATTATTAACCGAAGGTCACTCACTACGCGGTGAGGAGAGTGATCATTGGGTTCATGAATCGTCTGCACTGACTAGATGTAGCGCTTTCTGCATGACAAGTTTCATAATTATTGATAGCATATTTAAATTTTACACATTCCAAAAAATAGCATCATGGGAAAATATCATTTCAGGAAATGGCTTTCGTGTTGCTTCTAACATGAAGATAGTATCATTCTGTTGATGATAACGTTTTTGTATTCGGAAACTCTCCAGTGTCAAGTTGTTATCTTGATATATTGATTATGGATAGTGTTATTAATTTTCATCGAGTAACGCGTCCGAGTATTCATTTGAAAGAAAGAGTTGGAAGGTTTGCAGTATTTTGGTATGACCAATTGTTTTACTGTTATCTCCCCCACTTCTTGCTACATCTCCAAAGTCAAATCTTGGATCTGCCGATGAATCTGATTATTGGTCGAGCTTATAGAATACCTGAAGATCCAATGGTCCCAAAATCATAGTCATTTTTTCACGAACATTCACAGTCACTATTATGTTTCAGTTATATTTTGGGGTGAGGCAAGCAGGATAACCTGCTCAAGTAAAACATCAAACAATGTTTCGCGAAACACGTGTTGCAGTTTTCTAAACTGCTTAGTGAAAATCTCACATTATGTATTACTTGAAACCGTTAAGGATTTTCATCAAGTATCGTATAATTCAATGTATCGTATATACGACGACCTACTGCAGAATGTTAAAGTTGTCTCTTTTTCATCACTTAGCAAAAAAATCTTTTTTGGTTCATTTTTGAAGACATAACTTCTTATGGGAGGGTGAACCGCTTCATTAGGTAACGCGTAACGGCGGCAGTCTGTCTGACGCCCCTTTCTCCGGCAGGCTCCCTCTTTCTCGTCGGACAAACGCTTCTCTCTCCTCCCTTCGCATGACTCAGTGTTTAGTATGTGACACACATGCCGGGTTATTCTTTAAGGTGGCTCACTCGTATAACTTTTTTATTATTGAAGAAGGAAAAACGAAATTTGGAGGTTGTGTATTATGGATCAACTTACATTTTTTGACATATTTACTTGCTTTAACGTACTTCCGGTTCGACCGGAAATGAATCCAACTTTCAATTTTTAAATGGGACATTCTATATATTTTTACTTATTTCCATTGAGAATGACATTCTAAATCCAACAGTACTTCAATTGTCATTATTTGACAAATAAAATAATTTTTATTCCAATTTATATTTTTTTATCTAGAATGCCATGGATCCTGTGAATCGCTTCATTCTCGATTAAGTAACATGGGAAAACTACGACTGTGAGTCTCATGACTTCAAAGCCGTTTGAAGAATTATTTCATAGTGGCAAATATGAATTTTTCCAGTTAACTTGATTTTTTCCAATGGAAAGGGGGTGGCTCGTCGGTTTTTGTGAAAGATCATTTTCGTAGAAATAATTTGATGCCACACAATTTCTCTTTATTTTCTCTATTTTTCTGAATAATTGCAAGAAAGTCGCAAATTTGTCTTTTAAGGTTATAAATTTTCAAAATGGCATCCTTCTTGATCACGGCAATGTTCAACTTTTTCAGTTGTTGCGAGCATCACAGCCATTAGCTGTTCCTCAGTGATGTTTTGGAATGCCACCTTTACTTCATGTTCTAGTTCTTCACGAGTAGCAGATGTATTGTAAACCTGATTTTTAATTGTTCCCCAGAGAAAAAAATCTAGCAGAGTAAGATCAGTTGATCTAGACTATGAAAAAGAAATAATACATTTATGTAAAAATATGACAACCCAAAAATTTACCTCGCCGG
>WOGR01007220.1:0-12534 GCA_015342045.1 Leptinotarsa lineolata
ACTTTATGCCTCCAACTGTCAACTACGAACTGCCTTATAAAGTACTTTTTCCGAGTAGAGAGGACTGAATCCTCCGGGAGAAGGAAATATTAGTAACAGATAGTTGTTGGTTCACAGATGGATCAAAAAGAAATATCAACCTGTCTAGGGACCTATGCGACTGTATTCCAAGCGGAAATTTTTGCTATTGAATTGTGTGCGGAGAGATTGGTAGAATCCTACCTCACACACAAGACAATAAAAATTTTCTCGGACAGTCAAGTGTCGTTGGAAGCTCTTGGCTCTTACCAAGCAACGTCTAAATTGGTATCAAATTGCCAAAAACGATTGTCCTCAATAGGAAGACTCAACAAATTGTTTCTGCTCTGGATTCCTGGCCACACTGGCCTGGAAGGCAACGAAGCTGCTGACTCCCTTGCAAAGGAGGGTGCTGCAAGTAGCTTCATAGGACCAAAACCTGTTATTGGCATTATTTTAGGCTTTGCCAAACAAACATTGAACACCTGGATGGCAAGAAATTTTAAAGATTTCTGGCAAAATCTTCCAGGATTGGCTCACTCTAAGGCGTTCATTCACCCTTCGAAGCTACAAACCAAGAAGTTGTTGGACTTTAGTAGGGATGAACTACGATGTCTAACAGGCCTCCTTACAGGTCACTGTCGTCTGAATCATGATATGCAGAGACTCGGACTGTCAGAAGACAGTGTGTGTCGCCTCTGTTTGGAATATGATGAAACAGCAGAGCACATACTTTGCGCCTGCCCCACCGTGGACCGAATCAGGTTTTCAGAGTTTGGTAGAACCACACTTTTGCCATCTGACCTGAAAGATCATTCACCATATAAACTAATCGGCTTTGTTAAGAAGCTGGGTTTATTTGGTCGAGTTTGAATAGGTGTGAGCCACAGTAAACCCTTGTGGTTAGCGAAACGCTCATTGCCAGACAGTATTTTTGTTCTGGCGAGGGAAAATAGAAGGAAAACTGCTCTATTTGATTCTTCATAATTTTTAACGTTTTGAACGTGATCGACTCATATTGTATGTACACATTTATGACTGTAATTTCTTGTTGACTGAACTGTTGGAACATATAATCCACCCTCTCATACAAAATGTGTTATTGTTAGTGTTTGCTGATTGGAGTGCAATCAATGTTTCATTATTGTAATATTCAGTCAGGCTCTCTGAGAGTCTCTCAAAGAACCTAAATACTCATAATTGCAATGCTGAAATATTACACCCTTTTCAGATATCGAAAGAAGAATGACAGGAATGATAGAGAAATCATAGATGGCAATATATCTAGAATGTAGAAACCTAATTTGATCATTGCAAAAAGGTACAGAGACATTTTGAATCCACACGACATCAAATACAAAAGGGGATTGGAGTAAACACCGGGTATTGTCCCCCATGATTCAAGAACACGATTGTTTTTATCATGCTCTGAATAAAAGTTTGGAATCGTTTCCTGTGGAGTTTTATTTAATTCATCAGTAACACCTACATCAGCAAGAGTTTGTGGAACATTCTGACGAGCCCTCATCTGTTGCTTCATTCCATGAATAGCTGATTGGCTTCATATCGATAGGTGATATATCTTGAACCAATTCGTAAAGACACATGATTCTAAAACCAAATTGTAGTAGGGAGTTCATTCAATGGGTTAATTAAGACTATAATCCCTCTCGAGTACTGTTAAAATCCTTAGGGCGTTTCCTAAGAATATCTACTTGTAATTTAGATAGAGATAATGAGTTTCATATTTTTTGGACTCAATTTGTGTTGTCTATATAATGCTTGCTTCCTGTGATCAAGTGTAATTCGCATAAAACATGATGAGATCTTTGCGAAGCTTTCAGCAAAGGTTTTCGTCAAGCAGCTATAGTAGTATTTTCCCAGACTTCTATGGTGAAAGTTATGTAAAGTTGCAAAATTTTGGTTGCGCCACTTTTTTGAACTTCAGTGTACTTCAATTTATATGTTGAGTTTAAAATTGATGTACAATTGTTCTGAAGAAATTTTCCTACATTATGAGTATTAAACTTTTTTGAAACATGATTAATTTTCTACGAATTAGATTCATTCTACTAGTTTTTGACTCCAATTCTTTCAGGTGAATTATTTTTCATTCATATCCCAATTCTTCCACTTTCAACCAAAACATACTATTCAAATAACTTTGTGACTATAGAATCAAAATAAAGGAACACTTACCATATTGTGCAGCTCGCGATTCTTCCCTATATACCTGCGCATCTCCATCAGTGCCATTTTTCAAAATCGGTTTGGGTCCCGATTTTTTTTTGTTAACATCTTCCATGATATCTGTGACGAACTTCTGTGTTTTTGATTTGAAAGCCTGCGTCATACTGTCCATATGGTGAGTTGCAATCTTCGTGGCACTGGACTTGGTGATTGTTTGATCAGTTGCGAACCTGTACTCTGGTGGGGTACCAGGATGCAGTGCCGGCTCGTGAGAGTGACTCCTCTTAACAAGCTGATTTGATCTGTTATCTGTGAAACGTCTGTAAACCGACTCGTGTTTCCTGCTTTCCCCATCCACTCGGTCTTTGGTAGAAACGTGGAAAGGCATCTGGGGAGGCTGTGTATCAAATTCCATCGGAGTAAGTACTCTTTCCTTTGGAGCAGGAGCGCTGGATGATCTGTGGGAGGCAGGGGCGCTCACCCTCCTGTAGTGAAGGCCTTCGCCTTCTCCACCTTTAGGAGACCACTTTGGCTTTATCCTGGTGCTTTCAACCTCGCTCTCATAGTCGCTCTCCCGAAATTCGCCGGGTTGGAACTTGGTGGGTGTAGGAGGAGGAGGAACACTTGTTGATCTCCTGGGTTTCTCGGGTTCCGGCTTGAATGGGAATGGCTCCAATTTTTGTTCCTGTTTCTGCCGCTGGTCTCCAAATTTGATCACCTTGTGGGTTTGCTGCACACTCATAGTTCGATGACAACTCTCTGTGGATTCATTGAAATGGACAACGTTGGAGGTTTCAGTTTGGATGGCGTTGGTGTATGGAGCACTGACCGTAGATCTGTAGTACTGAGTCTTTTTTGGTCCAGCCGCATAAGCGATTTCAGGGGGAGTACCTGGTTGCAGGATTATCGTATCGCTTGTGGGTTTTGCGACAACTACTTCTCTGGAAACAACAGCTGCCGATATTGGTTTGGGTCTGTAAACAACAGATTTGGGCACCGGTTTGACTTCCGGCTTGATTTTCTCGATTGGCTCGAATTTTGGTCTCGGAGGATACTCGACTTGGGGAGGATTATCGAATACGGTAGGAGGAGTGGGAGTTCTTCCGTACTGTCTTTGCTGCTGGCTAGGGGTCAGCACTGGTCGAACGGGTTTGTAGGAGTGTTCTGTATCCGAATGCCACACGGGGGGAATCCGACCTTCGTAGTCGCTCTCGTAGTCGCTCTCGCGAAATTCTCCCTTGAGGAACTTCGAGGGGCTTGGAGGTGGGGGACCACTACCTTTTTTGGGTTTGGGAGGATCGCATTTGAAGGGAAAGGGTTCTAGTTTCGTTTGTTTTTCGTGTTGCTCGTAAATTTGTTCGGAAGTGTGGCTGGTGATAATTGGTGTAGCGATGAGTTCCTGCAAGTGAGAAAATTCATACCAATAGATATAAAATAATTATTAAAGCTATACAATAGCTTCATCAAGCGTTTAAAACGTTTGATGAAGCTCTTGTATAGAGAAACACGTGTCGCGGTTTTTGTAAAACCTTTTTCAGTGAAAATCATACAATAAACTATTATTATAATAATGAGTTTAAATATGAATTTTCATCAAGTATTGGCCAGTTCTATTCAATTACTGTATTTTGAGTTTACTATATCTCTGGAACCGGTGAAATGAATAATAGATAGAGCGTCTTTGGAATTGCGTTCAATTCAGTTATTCAGTTTTGGCATGGAGCAATCGTAATGTATGATAATGATATTATTAGTAAAGCCATAAATTATAGTAAGTTGAATGGGGGACAACATTAAAAACAACATAAATAATAATTGCTCTTTATAATAATGAGGATTAGTTACAAGAAGAATCTGCTGACATATAAATGGAGAGTACTACACGAACTTTAAGTATGCAGGCTTGCGGGATTAACAATAGATATCACTGGTAAATAAAATTAATTATGTTTCGGATAGTTATTACTGAGAGGTGATATTTTAGAACATTAACAAAATATGTAAAAAATGTATATCAAATATCTCTTTGTGAAGAACATATCTGTTGAAATATTAGTAGAAAAATCAAATCATACACGTGAACAGTCAATAAAAAACCAAATAAAAACAGTTATATCACTTGGGAAAAAAATGGAGAAGCATGCAAAATGAATAGAAGAATTCAAAATAAAATATCACAACACACAGTCAAGCGAACCTTCTTTGTTGAAGCTACCGGAGTATGATGTTTCTTTATCGGAAATTTGGGCATTCTTGGTTTTGTTTCGACAAACTCTTCCTTCGATTTTGAAATCTGTCTGTATTCGGACTTCTCCTCTTTGCTATATTCTGTGGTCATCAGCCTCTGTTGCCTGAAAGGCTCATCAGTATCAGCCATGTACCCGTCAATCACCAGCTTTTGCTTTAACTTAGGAGACTCTGGTTTTTTCATTGGCTGCGCATATACTGGAATGGGTGGTGATAATGGTTTCTTGACGTCTCTAACATGCTTGGTGAATTTCTTAACTTGAACGTCTTCGAAGTTGATTTCAGGTCGTGGGGGCCCTTCGAATCGTGGTGGGTGATCAAACTTGGAGGGTGGTAGAGGTTCGTGTTCTTGCGATCGCGATCTGCCAGAATGAATAAGACTTGGAGGCCTAACCTTGCGATAAGCTGGCTCCTCAGTGTCGCTCATACATGGCTTCCATTTGGGAGGAATCTTCATGGATTCAAAATCACTTTCGTAATCACTATCAGTGAATCTCCCTTTGATGAACTTCGATGGAGTAGGTGGGGGTCCTACTTTGTGTGGTTTACTCTTCTGTGGTTCGGCTTTGAAGGGAAATGGTTCCAACTCGGGAAACTTTTCGAAAGTACTCGATTGGAACTGTATGATCTTCTTTGGAGGTTCTTGTCTTATAGACTTGGCTGGAACCGGTGGAGCCTGTGGCAAAACTTGCTTCGGGGGTAGAGGGGGAGGCGCGATCCACTCCTTTGGTGGGGGGATTGTTCTCACAGCACATGGGGGAACTTTGGCGGGTTCCAAATTTTTTTCTAATTCATGTTCGATAGTTTCTACGTACGACTGGCGTCTTTCTCTAGGTGGTTGAGCATATGCTATCTCTGGAGGCGGGCCCGGTTCCAAGTACACCTCATCTGTGATGTCCTGAACTGAAACGGGTCTGATTGGTATAGATTCTATTGTAGGGACATGCTTAACCGGCTCCGGTGGAGCTGGTGGCCATGATTTTATCACCTGTGATGGCCGAACATTCCTCTCTTCTACAATATTTTCAGACTGGCTCTTACTCTCGTAGAAACTCTCAGTTGCCACTCTCTGATCTACGATACTCCCCAAATTGCTAACCTCGGCAATATAGTGTTGCTTAGGGATTTGGTCAACAACAACTCTATGTTCTTGAGAACTTTTTTGCGTCTTGCTTATGGTTGGTGTCCACTTTTTCTCAAGCGTGCTTTGAACTGACCAAGAAGGCTGAATTTTTACCTCGTCCGGTTGTGGGGGCCATGACTTCTCCACGTGCGTTTCTGAAAACTTGTGGGCCCATTGTTTTTCCATCAGTAATCCTTCAGTTGAAGGCTCACCAGGTGCGGACTGAGCCGAGAGTGGTCTCAAAAACTGTCGCTCAGTTGTGGAGTAGTTAGAAGAGGAAGACGTAGGTCTTTCCGGCTCCAGTTTCGGAGCATGTACACTGTCTTTCAGAACTTCGTCGAAAGGTTTGATTGTGCCTTCAAAAGTCCTACTGTAAGAAGAAGATGATGATGAAGTTTGAAAAGAGCTCTGCTGGAAGGATTGCTCGGTTTGTGAGAAATATTTCTCTTGCTCGACCTGCTTGGGAGTTGATGGAAATATTTTGATTGCACCAGCAGGTACTTCGTGATCTGACAAAACTTTTTGACTTTCCGAAATTCTCTTGATTCGTTCCGATACCTCCTCGTGTTTCTTATAACCTTCTTGTTTTGGAGCATAACAGACTTCAGCAGGAGGCTCCGGCTGAAGTTGAATTTCTTGTGTTGTTTGTTGAGTTGATGAGAACGTTTGGTACTTTATTGGCTGAATTGTTTGTTGAAAGGAAGCAAATGTTTTTTGTTCTTGTATGGCGGGCTGAAAGGACAACTCCTGTCGTGGAATAATCTTTGGAGATTCTGGTTTTGGAGGAACAGGCGGGGGTATTTTCTCCTCTAGCGTGATGGGTATCTGAACTTCCCTGTCAGTATCACTTTTGATGGATTCAAACTTTTGATATATCTCTTGTTTGATAGGTTCCGGCAACGCAATTTCTTTTGGAGCGGGAGTGTCACCCTCCTTGATTTTCTTCACAAAGTACTGAAGAGAAGATTGTTTGGATATGGAGCTAGTTTCTATGCCTTCTTGAACGTCCACTGACTTTTCTTGTACCATCTCCTCTTGCGATATAGTTGGTTCTCCAACGATTTCGAAATCTAGATGTTTTTCCAGAGGAGCCTCTCGGGTTTTCATTGCAATGGGTTTGGGCATTGGTATGTCAGGAACTTTGTGTTCAAGAATGATTTTTTGAGTTTCTTGTGACAATTTCTGTTCCCTGCTAGAGACAAATTCTGACTTGGAGGAAACTGACTCTGATATCTGATCTGATGAGATAACGGAAATCGAAGTTTCGATTTTGGGGGGTTCTATAGCTACAGGTGTTGGTGTAGTTATACTGGACGATATTTTATCTGCAGCCGATGTCTGTAAATATTGGATTATATGGAAGGAGAAAAATAAAGGACATATTTTTCAGAAATAAATTAAATTCGAGGGGTAATGTGATCTTACCAAAGTTTCGTGCTTGCGGACATCTTCGAAAACAACTGTTTTCACGACTTCTACCATTGTATCTGGTGTCGGTTCAAATACAGCGATATCAGCTATGCTTTGGGCTTCACCTCCTGAGTTGACAGCTCTCACCATGAATCGACCAGTGAGATCAAGCTCGGCTGAATGGAGAAAGGAAGTGAAAGTAGAAAATTGAATAGAAATAAAAAAATCAATGAAATATGAGGGGTTTGATGATAATTTGAAATATACCTTTTTCTATAACGAGTGTGTGGCACTGGCCCATGGATTTGATTTTGCAATTTTTCAAACAATCTTCAACTGGAACCCCATCCTTGAACCACGTTACCGTTGGTTCCGGAGTTCCAGTTATTTCCACTTCCATGTTGACTCTGTCACCTTTCTTGATAATTTGAGCTTGCAGTCGCCGTCCGAATACAGGAGGAAATACAGTTTCTATGACAAAAACATATATTTTTAGTTCTTGATTTCAAAAAAACTTTCATTTCATAATCAAAATTGAAAAAGTGTTGCAGAAACAACATAGTAATTATAACCAACAAACTACAAAGTTCCTTTAGTCTTGATGAATTACTTTTCTACAAACCAAAATAAAATATCGCGACGATTTTGGATTCAAAGAATTCAATGAAAATTTGATTTTAGTATCTGTGGCATCGACAACTATAGATATTCGCCTCGTGTTTTGAGTAGGTTATGTTAATAAGATTCCGAGCCACTATCATAGCTATTTGCATTTCCGTCAGCCATGTAACGCAGCAAAATGAATCTAGCATCAACTGGTTATATTTTCGTGGGATAGTTTCACTCAACACTCAACAAGTATTACGGTTTTGTGAACTGTTTAGTGAAAATTTCCCTATGGAGTGTTACTTGAATACATTATTGCTTATCGAATATCGAACAATTCAGTCACATATCATAATCTTGATCAAAGAAACATGTACACAGCGAAGTATATAACCTCGTATGATACTGCTCCATCAGATAGAAGATATCACAAGTGAATCATAGAAACTATAAAAAAAAATTTTACTTACTTCGCACTACTAAATCCGCAGTACTAACTGCTGTACCACCATCATTGACAGCTGTACAGGAATACCTTCCGGCATTTTCTGTGGTGACATTTTTTATTTTCAAAGAAGCTCTGTTTAGTTCCCACTGGATCTCGATTTTCCCACCAGATACCAGTTCTTCCCCGTTCTTTGTCCAACTGACTCTCGGAGTGGGACTTCCATCTAAAATTCCTTCTAGTACTACATCTACGTCTTGGTCAACGATTTTTCCAATTACAGGAGTTACAAACTTCGGTGGCCTCATCTTCACTATCGCTTTATGCACAATTTCTTGCTGGGACGATGTGATTTGATTTTGGAAGTTCTGTTTCTCACCAATGGTGTACGTGGTGGATGATTTTTCGTGGAATACTGGAGGCTCTTTTCCCACCTTGTGGAACTCTTCGATCCTGTGACTTTCTTTGATTTCAGGTGCTTCTTGGTTGACTTGTTTGATGGTCTGTGCATTCTCAGAAATCATTTTGTGCTCTTCCACGTGGGGTTCATCAGTACCGCTACTGGAAGAGATTACTTTGCTCGACTGTGATGTAGAAGTTTGCGTCACAACTTCTCTGTTGAAAATGTAGGAGGATTCGACGTGTGAAGTTTTTTCAGTCCTCAAAGGTGTCATGGGTGTGATCAAAGGCAAATGGGCAGCTGTTTGCAGAGCAGGTAAGATGGTAGACTTGAATTCTGGTAGAGTAATGGATGAGGTTGACTGGACTAGGAGGGATGCAGCACAGCTTGCTTTGCCAACTTCGTTCTCTGCTACGCAGGTAATGGTACCGGAATGTTCTTTCTTGAGGTTAGGAATGGAGAGAACTTGCCGGTCACCGGAAGTTGATATCAGGAAATCCTTTCCAGATATAGCGTCTCCGTTGAACAACCATTTAACTTTTGGTGCTGGCTTGCCGGTAACAATGCATTCAAACTTTGTGTTGGTTTCTTCAAAAGCAGCTCTGTCATGGAAAAGCTCTTTGAATTCCGGAGCTTGTTTCATCTCCTCGAACTTGACGGTTTCCGGTGGCTTGAAGGACTTCACTATAAGTTGCGCAAAACACTTTGCCTCTCCTAATGGATTAGTAGCCTTGATCGTATAGACCCCTTTATCTTCAGGCCTAGCGCTATGGATTTCCAGCTTTACGTTTCCCTCAGCATCGTGCGAGAGAATGAAATGCTGAGTGTCTGTGATGGGAAAGTTGTTCAGTAACCACTTGATTTCCGGCATTGGTTCACCGACAACGTTACCTTCCAGAATCACTTTATCTCCTTCTGAAATTAGCACGTCTGACAACAGTTTTAAAAACTTTGGTGGTGTTCCAACAGGTTCAGTTTTCTCTTCTTTCGGTTTGGCGTCTGAATCTGAAGATGGCTCCACACTGAGTATGCACTGACTAGAGGCCTCACCTGCCGAGTTCAAAGCGACGACTTTATATTCGCCTGCATCCTCTGCAAGGGCCTCTTGGATGATGAGGGAGCAGCGATCTCCCTGGAAGAGCAGCTGGAAGTCAGGTGACTCCTTCACTGGCCTTCCGTCATGGTACCAGATGACTTCCGGTTCTGGTTGGCCGATGATGACGCAGTCCAAGCGGACTCTGTTTCCTTCTGGAACGATGGTATTCGTCAGGGGTAGTTGGATGGAGGGCTTTACTGGTTCCATGTCACTAGCTATTTCAGAGTCCGAGGTTTCTGTCGGGAGACGGCCTTTCACGGAAACGCTGCAGGAACTTGTCGCTTCTCCTGCGATGTTCTTCGCACTTACAGAGTAAGTCCCGGCATCCTTGGGGAAGGCTTCGTTGACAATCAAGATTGCTTTATTGCCTTCGTGCAACAACTGAAAAAGGAATCGATTGAAAAATGGACGGGGTATTTTTGGATTCAACTGGTGGGCGGGCCAACATTTCATAAACTAGAATGTTTGGAGATAATTCAGCCTAAAAATAAAACATAACTTTCGCTTTCATGGATCGAACAGGTGCCAAAAAAACTCAGACATAAAACAGATAATATCTCAACATGATTAGTTCAATCTCCCAACTAGTTAACTATCGTTTACGAAAATTAGCGCATCTTACCTTAGTTTCACGCGTTTCTTTCACTGGTTTGCCGTTATGTGACCAACTTAGATTTGGCAGGGGCAGTCCAGTAACTTCGCATTCCAATTTTATTTTTTGTCCTGCTCTTGCCATCACGTTCGACAAAGGCGAGACAAAGACGGGCGATTCCGTGGGTTCCAGAGCTGAAAATTGGGATGAAAGTGAAATAAATTTATCGTCGAATTTCTTTTAGTAAATTGATGACTCGTTTTTATGTTGTTACGATGATGATATGAACCCGAAATAGAGGCGTTTTCGTACTCATTTGTCGGGCGTTAATTCTATTTATTCTGAGACCTATATTCGTGTTTCTAAATATAATAAGCTGATACTTTCTGAAAATTCTTGTTGCACGGTTTCGTTTCACAGTTGCATTTGCGAGTGGGGCACTGTCTATATTTGCCATTCGTGCACCAGAACAAGTCAATATTTTTATTGAATATGCTTATAGTACGATGATGGCAAATTTAAAAAAATGATAAAATAATACTGGGAACATTTCTTTGCAGAGCATTATTGATCTTTTTCGGATACTTTCACCTTCCATAATTAGACTGATATAAGAAAAATCCTAGTATAGTTCAAGTACACGATATAGTGCAACCTACCTTCCAACAGCTCCTCTTTAATAATATAGTCAGAGAGCTAACTGATTTCGTTATTCAGTAGTCATTTTTGATTATAGAGGGCTATTCAAATTCGTTTCTGTACATGGGTATCTCGTAAACGATAAGAGATAGAGTGTTAGTTGAATTGTGGCTGAGTTGCGTATTTTAGAGACTTATTCGATGATGTGAAAAATCGAACATAGCTCTTTCGGTTCTGGAGATATATAGGAGACATAAAATAATCCCTATTATTTTTTTGCCTGTATCTTCTTTATTCGGAGACATATTGAAAATCTGTCTACATTTTGCTATTGGCACTTGATGTGGGCTATCAGAATCCATGAATCCATGATTCTTTTATACAGGGTTATGATCATCTGAAACATATCTACCACAAAAATATATTATATGTGTTTTGATAAGCAGAAAAAGAAATGGATAGCAAATAATGGGCCAATAAAGTGGTCTGCAAGATCACCAGATCTTGCAGATCACTTTATTGCAGATGTGGTAGCTTCGAGATTGAGAATTTGGAATGCTTTCGCAAAAATACAGCAAAGGAGTGTATTAAGGGCAATAAATAATATGAAAAACGAGTTCAAAAATGTCTAGAAATAGAAGGACATTAATTCGAACATTTATTGCGCCATTAATTTTTTGTGTATATAAATTAATTCATTTCAATTTTCACTACAATTATAGTGTTCGTTTCGGATGTATTATTGCTATCATTTCTTTTTCTCCTTATCAAAACATATATTGTATATTTTTGTTGTAGATATGTTTAAGACAATCATAAAAGGTTTTGCTATTCAAAGTTCTCTGTAGCAAACGCTCAGAGCCATGAAAATGTGAAAAAATATGAATAGGTACCTAAAAATGAAAAAAACTCTACGGTACATATGGGGACGTGAAAGTTGCTATTGTGTTTTTAATTAACTCAGTCAACGAATTTACAGGGCCGTAATTTGAAAAGGAATAATTCACCCAATCAATGATAATAATAATAATAATAAATGAGCAGGGAGGCCACCGATACCTGAGGTCTTTGGTGAGTTGCGCCACCACTTACCCGAACAACTGGTGCAAAACCGGACCAGCAGCCCAGGCGCATCCGGGAGGGAAAACACTATTCTCCCTCCGGTGCAGGCCGTGGGTCTTCAGAGCTAACCACCCAGTAGACTCAAAACTAGGTTCCTATTAATCGAGGAAGGGGCTCCCACAATCGACCCGCTCGGAGGGGTCAGAGGCAAGGTGATGGGGCCCATAACGATGATTTGCCTACCGATGACAACCCTGGCAATGAAAACGGACGCTATGAGTGGACGCATGAGCTAAGAGATAGCCTAATGCATTGTTACGAGAGTAGTGAGTCCGCGCGAAGGTGGTACATGGCGAGAATGCATGATTTGTGGTGTGAAACACATCCGGAGCATGCCGCCTTTTCCGCCCAAAATCTCAGGGATTACGTATCCTATCTTCGGCGGCAGGGCTATATTGCTCCTTCCCAGCCTGCTAACGAAGCGGTAGAAGTGAAAGTTCTACCACCCGTTGGCACGGCTGGAGAGGACACTCGCATCATGCCACCGTTGGAGACAATCATAACACGTAGGGCGCTCCACAAAATCAGGCCCTTGAAGTCACCAGAACTGGCTTGTTTGGATGCGGAGGTTCATAGTATTCTAACAGAAGAGGCTGACAAATTAAAACCGCCGTGTATAGCGTCGTCCAATCGCTTTCTGAATCGG
>WOGR01007222.1:0-12532 GCA_015342045.1 Leptinotarsa lineolata
ATATCACGAATGAAAGTGTGTTACATCGTATTATAAACACGAACAAGTTTATACATCCGTAAAAGAAGGTATAATAACATGATGTATCAATAGACATTACCAACTGAAAAAATATTTACTATCTATCTAGTGACTTTAAAAGCTATGTATGGTACAGTCAAAGACTCTACAGTCTGATGTCAAACTACACATATTAGCAAAATATTTAAATTACCCTAACTTCTGAAAACGTAATTCATGTACATGCTACATTTTTGAATGATGGATGCTGATCTCACCGGTTAGAAACCAATGCAGCGCAGCGGCTTAAATCCATCTCCCGATTCAAACATAACTTTAGAATTTCTCTCTTCATCTGACGTGACCTTCCTTATCAACGAGAAGAAACCTTTAAACTTTTCATTAGTTATTTTCATCGACTTCCAAATACACTCTACTTCATCAATAAATACTATCGATTTCCACAAATCATTTATTTATTCAACTATCGAAAAATATAATAAGGCGCTTTTGATGTTCACAATATCAACTGGCTCAAATTTTAAAATATCAGTGATAGACAAGGTCGCGAATTCGAGGGTTTTGCAATGAGCAGCTCTTAAGATATTAACGAGCCGATGAGGATTTCTAACCAAGAAGGGAAATTTGCTTGGCTTCCAGATCATTACTTGAATACTCAACTTCACACAATCACTATATGATATACTTTTGTCCACAAACTAATTAAGGTTCTGATTGAATTACCAAACCACGCCTAAAATCTTAACGCCATTTTCGAACTTATTTCTTGATAGTTGTTTGTTACAAATCTGATGATCCGTCAATCCAAAATCTAAGAATCTCTTTGATCCGCATCTAATCATGTAGGAATCAGGAATGCTGTGGAATGTCTATAGCTGAATGAAGCTTACTGAACTTTAGTAAAATTTGTGAATATTGAAATTCTAGTATTAAATTATCTAAAAGAACAATTCGTTCAGGCCAGTCTCATCTCACCTACACAGTAGGTTTATTGACTGACACCTATCAGAAAACAACTACTCTCCTGGCTAATACCACGAAGGGCGTTGGATCTATAAATTAAGCAACTCCACTTCTGAATTGTCGTTTTAAAGTGTAACTTTTTGCATTTCTTCAATTGTATCCTGTCAGTTATTTTCTGTATTGAGAGTGTGTTTTTGGAAAATACAACGTGACCTATCTATACAATGTAAGTAATAGACACTCACCAACTCGAATTTTTTTCTCGAAAGAAGATTTCTGATAATAAAGTCTAAGTGTTGCAATAAATGTACCCTTTTTTTTAGAATCTATTATTTTATTACAAACAGACTGAGTTGAAATATTTTATTCCTACAAATATGTAAAACAAACCCTCTATGAATTGTTATAATCAGAAATGATTAGGTTTCAATAAAAAAGAGAGCGTAATTGACAAAAAATTCGGTGAGAGAGAAATTTCGAGGAATTAATTCCCATGGACCCTCAAGGCATTCACCAGAAAAAAAATACGAGCACAGATTGACTACTAGCGTGTACGCAAAGAAGGGATAATGAACAAAACAGAAATTGAATTTCGAAACTTTGAAAAGGGGATTTCTTTCAACAGTCAACTAATTAACGAATAATTCAATTTGAATATTTTCAGACATGTTCTGTATTAATATTTAGCCTTCAGAATTTCACATAGAGCGAAAATATTTTTCATCAGTTGAAAAAAAACTGAATGGAAATTGATTGAGTTTCTTAATCGGTTTAATACCAGAAACCCAGATGAAAAATGAAACTTGAGAGTGTTGTGAAGTACATACCTTTTTCTCCCGATATTTTCAAAATAGAAGTCAGCATGACAGAAGGGCACAGAATGTTGTAGGGTGTTGAGTTCGGAATAGTTAGTCGTCAGGACTGACTTGCATGCACGAAAATATTCGACTCAGAGTATACAAAATTCAATTTACCTCAAAAATTGAAAATACTTTATTTACACTGTTATCGCATTCAGCTCAGTTTTTTTGGTGACAGAAATGTTCATGAACGATCCGTTTCGAAATTTTTTTGTTGAAATTTACACAGAATAGTTTCATGAATATATTAGGCTGTCTCAATAGTTTTGTCCGTTTTTCTGAGTCTACTTCAAACTGTAATATTTCAGTGTATACTGTTTAAATTTAAACGACACAAGTGCTATTTGAATTGGTGCACTTTTGCCAACAGTACTCAAGTCGATTAATTCTATCAGAATAAACATTGTGTGCTCAGGATGCGATGAAGCAGATGAAAGCGGTTTTTCCTAGTCCTGATTGGCGAAGATTCTACCGGTGAGAATGTTATCCAAGTGTTTGAAAGGATGGTAGTCAGTAGGCGGAAGATATGGAGAGTATGGTGGGTGAGGCAGCAATTTGAATCTCAATCCGTTTAATTTCCGGACGATGATTTGTGAAACTTGCGGACGGGCGTTGTCGTGAAGCAGGATCGGACCTCTTCTGTTGACCAGTGCCAGCAGCTGCTGACGTAATTTTTGATACATTTCGTCGATTTTCTCATAAAAGGAATCTGCTGTGATGATTTTTGCCTGGTGGCAAAAAAATATATTGAATCACACCAGCTGCTGAGCCTTTGGAAAGTGTTTGGGTAACTCATCGGTGCCCAAGCACTGTCCTGAATGTCTCCTATTATCGTTGAGAATTCACTTTTCATCACACATGACGATCCGATCTGAAAAAAGATTGTTTTGATTGCGCAAAAGTAAAGAAGAACGGATCTCAGAACGTGAGAATTTCTGTCTATGGTTCAAATCGAGCTTTTCTAATTTTCCAATACGTTTTAAACCATCAATAGCGTCATCCTTCTTACCGTTTGTGATACGTCAGTCTCCGCCAGGGTCTTCAAATTATCGTCTGATTACTGAAGGAGCTTATCTTCGAGGCTGAAATCTCTGGAACGAAATTTTGCGAACCAACGTCGAACAGTGCGTTCATTGACACAGTCATTGACAAATGCCTGGTTAATTTTTCGGGCTTTTCAGGCAGCACTTCGATTCAATTTGAATTCGTAGAGAAAAATTGACAAAAAATCACTCAACGACATCATACAGGGTGTTTCAAATTCGATCCTCTCCATTGGGATCTCGGAAACTATGAGAGATACGAAGATGCTTGAATTGAGAAAAAGTTGCGCATCAACCTGACTAATAATATGCCGTTGAGAAAGTTGTAAAATTCCGAGAATATCTGGAAAAAACAAAAATTTTGGAAAATGGTTTTTATTTTTTTTTGGTATATTTTTCGAAGGATTTGAAAATGAATTGCACTTCAACATTGGCACTTTTCTCCTGCTATATAACGGTGTTTTCAGATTTGCTATCCGACGTTTCATCTTCCGGCCACCATCATCAACTTTATTTTTTCTTATGGGCGCTACATTGGAATCTTTCTGTTTGGAATAAAACCAAATTATGCCTTTTCAATGATGTATCATAAGTTATCATTCTTTTTCGAGAAATTGGAGATATTGAAAAAAAATATTTCTTATCATGATAGACTTTGACTTTGATGTTTCTAAATTTGACTTTCAATTTGTTACACCCATTGACATTTTTTTATTGTACAAGTCATTGAATTTTTGGCGGAAAATGGCTTTCACGAATGAACAAAAAAAGGATATAATACAAATTTATTACAAATACGGTAGAAACAGTGTTAGGACATCGAAAATGTATTTAAACTTGTATCTCGAAACACGACAACCACATCGAACTATGTTCAAGTTATTTGATCAGAATCTCACCGAGTTTGGTTCGTTTGGAAAGCCAATGAAAAAATACGGAGACACAATCAACAATCATAATTCGATAAATAAATGTGGTGCGTATTAGGTAAATTAAAGATTGTGTCCTTTTCAATGAAAATAGAACTTTGAACAAATAACAATAATTAACTAAAATGTAGAGTCAAATGTAAATCACAGCAAATGCTCAAAATGTTGGCCTTGATAACACAACTGTGACCTTCTTCGAATATTATTTACTGCACGATTGATTTCCCTCCTCCTCAATTTTCCGAACTCTCTAACAATGCTGTGTTAAAGGTCCTCAATATTTTGATATTCCCTCCGACCATAAACAACTCTATTTTTCAATGTAATCCATTAGAATGTATTCAGAACACTTAAGTCTGGAGACCTTGCTTGCCACCTCACCGGCCCATTATTCCCTATCCATTTATCATCAGGTAATTAGATATTTGTCTGGTAGTGTGCGGTGAAGCACTATCATGTTGAAAGCAGATGATGTAGTTAGCCACAGGTAGATCATCCAAATAGTCTTCAAAAATCGATAATAAAAACTGGTGATAGGTTTAGGCCATTCAAAATTCGGTAAAAAAAATGAGGACCCAAAATTCTATCTAATACTTAATCGCACTTGAGGTCAAATTTCTCGGAACTGCCTGGGGTTGTTCCAAATATGTTCATATTTCAGTTGAATATCCCACAATTCGTAAAACTGCTTTCATCTGTCCAAATTACATTTTCCAGGAAAACAGGAAAATCAGTACTCCTTATTGGCCAATTAAGAAATTCTAATCGCCTTTCGGGATCTCCTGGATACAATTTTCAAAATATGTTTATTTTGTAACATTCAAAACCGCTTTTTGTGAGATGTCTCAAAGCACTTGTATGACAAATATTCATTCCGGAGAAAATTGTCTAACTTACCTCATACATATCTCATTTATCAAACTTTTCAAGTTTCCTGATCCATTCTGTCATCGTATTTTTTTTCTCGGCTTTTCAAATGAATCAAACTCGATGAGATATTGATCAAATAATAGTTCGATGTGGTTGTCGTCTTTCGAGATACAAGTTTAAATACATTTTCGAAGTCCGAACAATGTTTCTATCGTATTTGTATCATATCTCTTTTTTCTTAATTCGTGAGTCATTTTTCGACAAAAATTCAATGACTTGTACAATAAAAAAATGTTATTGAGTGTAACAAATAGAATGTTAAATTCAAAAACATCAAAGTCAAAGCCTATTATGATAAAAATTATTTTTTTTTATTATCTCCAATATTTCGAAAAAGAATGATAACTTGTGATACACTATTGAAAAGAATAGATTTGGTTCTATTCAAAACAGGAAGAATTCAATGTAGCGCATATAAAAAAAAATAAAGTTGATGGTGGTCGGAAAACGAAACGTCAGATACCAAATTGGAAAACACCATTATGTAGTCGTTAAAAAGAAGCAATGTGAAAGTGCAATTTATTTTGGAATCTTTCTAAAAATAAAGCCAGAAAAAATAAAAAACATTTTCCGAAATATCTGTTTTTTCGAGATATCTCCGTATATATTTGAAATTTCAGAACTTTCTCACCGGCATATTTTTAGTCAAGTAAATGTTCAACTTTTCCCCAATTCAACCATCTTCGTATCTCTCATAGTTTCCGAGATTCCACTGGTGAAGATCGAATTTGAAATACCCTGTATAGAAATGAGCTGAAACGAGTCGAAAACTTCAAAATTGAAAAAAAAAATTAACAGCAGTACAGAATTCTCTACCGATCAGTATGAATCACGACGCATTAGAATGAACATTTATTGAAATATGGAGCTACAAAAATTACATGACATTAAAACGAACAAAACTATTTTCATTTATTTTCTTTTCTCAAGTTGATTCAATTCTTCACTCATTTTAGGAGTATTTCCGTGAAAGAAATTGTGGAAGAGTTTGCCTTGTAATGGTATTTCAGTTGAAATTGAGTTCAATAGGTACATGAAAGAAAGTTCGACATATTCTCAGAAAAATGTCAGTTTTTGACAAAATAATTCTATATTCACAATGACAATTTGTATTTTTATATTTTTGTCAATTACTTTCGAACTGTTTCTTTCCTACTGGCACAGAAAATTCAACGGCATTGTATCTTTTTTTTGATGTACAAGAGGTATACTTCAATAATAAAGTTTACAATTGAGATTCTCTGGACAAATGAACAAAAAATATTGCACTTAAAAAAGTATACGAAAAGTATATGAATTGGCGTAGAAATTTCAATCCTTAGAATCGTATTTGAAAATTGGGAACAAATCGTCTCCTGATTCTCAAAACTCTTTCGACAGAACTCCTATAAATGATGTCATTGTGCCGCCATATTGAATTTATTTATAATGGCCCCTACGGCGCCCATTTTGGAAGAAAATGTTACATCGTTGAAGAAATAATTTTATGTTTCATCAAATTGTCTTAAAAATTCACAATAGGTTTTCAGCTGTCTTTAAATAAAAAAACTGGTCTTCACGGAACTATATGTTTGTTTCGAAGTTCGAAGTTTCACAACCCAAAAACAACTGAACGACGCGTATATTGTCAATGACATATGTGTATTCTTTTGTCTTTCAACTGTATATAAATCGAAAAAAATTACCTATAAATATTACTTTGTTCACTTCTCATTAGTTGAGACAAGCTACTGATTTCTATTTCATATTGTAATGGAAATATTGATATCTGTAATCTGAGGGGATCCAAATTCCTGCCATCAGACCTCTACACTATTCACTTACCACCAGAACATAAAAAATTCATCAAAAATTCATTCGCCACACCGAGTACTCCTCGTTGAAAACAAACGCAGTAAATTTCACTAGCGGCTTAGATTCATGTCAAAGAATCGGAAGTATTCACAAATTCCACAATCATCATCGTGGTCTGGGTTTTATTTCGTTTTCTATAAAATTACGGCTTGAGTGGTGGAATAGCCGTTTTAAATCATAAAAGTGTGAGGAAAATGAGGCATGGGTCGATACTCCTCCAAGATGAAGAAAACAGAGTGGTTTTATAAGCGAATTATTGTGATACAGCTTTCAAATCTTTGAGTTTCCGTTCATGTACGTGAGTTGAACTTATCGTAGTTATTCTTAGATTCTCATCGTGACTCACTCAGAAAGACGAATCGAAATTATTATTTTTGGGGAATCATTACAAATTTTTGATACCGCATGTCACTGAATTTGTGAAACCGATAATAATTTGCTCATTATTTGTTACTTGTAATGGAACCCACATTTTGAACATTTACTCTAAATTTCCTATGTGAGTCACCCTTATTAGGTGTTACTTTTTTGTGTGTGCTTAAAAAACAATTATTGTGATTTATCAATCCTAAAACAGTTTTTTAAACTTTTCTGTGTCATCAGCATTCAAGGAAATCAGCAGGTTGTATTAGTTGTGTAGGTTAGTTTTTAGTATGATACACTTTTTTATCAGAAGCATGGAATATCCACGTCAAAAGGCAACCTTCATAAGGAGGTGCCACTCAATTTACCTAAAATGTAAGGGTGGTAACTAACCCCATCCCCCGAAAAAATCTCCTCGTAATAAACATAATTCTTACTTTTTTACGAAATCAAATGGACACGTATTAGAAGGCTGTCATAAAAAGCAAAAATTAATTTTTTTAATGAAAGTTCTGAACGTAAATTGTATTTTAAAAATAATTTGAATTATTTTAAGAAGAGTTGAACTCAATAAAAATACCTTCAAAACTTCAAATTATCTCGAAAACTAATCCTTACAAAAATTTTCTTTCAACAGAGTTGTAAAAATATACGAAAGACCTTCAAAACAAGGTGGCTCTCGACCTATTTTCCCTATCTAAATAAGGGTCGTCGGACGCACACCTCCGAGGGAGTGCGTACTACAAAAAATCTGATTAGTCTGAAAGGTGTCCCCCTTTAATTAGAAATCGACGTGTCCGAGCTTCCTTCAAAAATCTCACTTTTTATATTCAGAAACGGCTCTATTAAGTTTTCGTTGTTACACACTGTAGTAACACGACTGGGAAAACATTGTTATTATTATCAAGAGCTGATTACAATAATCCCCATTACAAGAAATGTACTTTTATGAAAGATGAAAATTCAATTATAAATGAAAAAATACAGAAATGCATCCATAGTCAGACGAAATGGTCGAAAATAACAATGGGACTATTAGATTGTGCCATGCCATTACTCTCTATACTACCTAATGTGAGTATGAAATCAGTTAGTGAAACGAACGTGGAGAAGAGTGTTATAGTTCTGATCTTTGGAAGCAGTGCTTGTTTTGGACCTGCAACATCAGATGAATTTCCTGCACACAGGAAAAAAACAAACGTTGAGATAGTTTGATACTAGGCAGAGTTTGTAACCAGCGATAAATCGCAGGAAACATCTGAAGAAAGTAATTCAGAAATTTTATTCAGAGGTGACGCTGCTTAGCTCAAGAGCATTAGCTTAAGAGCAACTTTGTTTTCAATAGTCATGTCATAGCGTTGTCAAGGTCTTAGATTACTATTAATAAGTTGTGCCTCTTTCTCAAGGTCTGGCATTAAAGGTATGAGGATTCATTTTGAAGTTTCCGTAATATTACCGAAATATGAAGTAGTAGAATTCCAACTAAAGAATTGAATCGATAACAAATATAAATTTCAAGTTTATCACGTTATTGTGAGTTTTGCAAGCATCCGCATAGCAATTTTCAATGATACTTGATGTTTATTTTACATGTTTCATCGAATTACAAATAGGCACCACAATAATGCTTCATGATCATTTTTTTCGCTCACTTCACTTGAGGGTTATTTATTTTGCTTGATTCATAAGATAACTGTGTGAAAAATGAATCCACGAGAGTGTAGATGGATTAGTGACGTAATTGTTGTCTACTCGTAAATAGCCTTATAATATGTTAATAATGCAATGAGTGAGAAACAAGGTTATTCAGTTTCCCAACACAATACTGCGAAAAAGCTTATTTGCATTTAAAATTGAATATTAGACATCTCTGTCATAGCTCACTACAAAGTGTTTTATATTGAAGGAAAACCAAATGAATATCTAATCGTTTTGAAAAACGTATGTTTTTCTTCTACAAGTTTTTCAACACAAAGTTTTCAATAAGATATCAAAAGAACTGAGGAGAAATAAATAGCAAATATTGAAAGAACGCCAATTTATGAAAAAAACTACTTATTCTGACCTGAAATTAATGTTAATTGATAACCAGCTATCACCAAAAGAAATTTATGGATACTAGCGTCGTGAAGTAACTTGTTTGGATGATTTTCCTTGTTTCATTTTTCTGTATTTTCTCTTTACTCATTTGGATCATTTTATTCTAGTGTATTTTATTGCACTTTTTATTATTTGTATATAAATGTCATTTCACTTATTCTTCTACCCAACATCAATTAACTTCAACTTCGAGTCACAATAATTTATTTTTTTTTTAATTAGCATCTTTACCAATTTACTATTCTTATATCCTATAATATTTATGTGAATGTGGATACTATTGTAAATGAAATATAAAAAATATACAAAATTTTTTTTTTCAAATCTGCCGTTGATGTTTCGTAGTTGAGTATTTTTCCCAATTCCAACATTTTTTCCATTGATTAAGGCAGGTTCACACGGTGCGACGGAAGACTATTTTGTCGACGGGTGAATGTACTGTTTCCACGTACAATCTTTTTCTTCAAATTTGTCTCTAATTTCAGTCAGAATAGTTTTTACTTTTCACCTGCTACAAACATGGAAAACTTCGACTTGTTATTTACACAACGTAAAACAGATTACACGAGACAAAGCAAATTACACCACAAAACCAATTGAGGTCTACACCACACAAACTGATTTCACTATAAAAAACAATAAAATTCCACAACAAAAAGAAAGCAGGTCCTACGATACAACTGGCCTCTAGATTGCAACGATATACCAAATTGATGAGGATCTGCACTAACCTTAAACCTGACTCCGACTAGTCGATTTCCTGTTTAAACGCTACGACTTGTCTGCTACGACAAAACGTTGCAGACAAGTCATTACTTTTTGACGCACCGTGTACACCCGCCTTAAGTTGAACTGCTAGATATGAAATATAGGTGAGCATTTTCATTAAAATTCTACACTGATACACATGATCATGTATAGATAGTATCAAACGTATCTGTAACAGAAATGTTTCAAATATATCATTAGACGTTTTTCTATATTTTTCAGTTGTTCTGAGAGTAGATTGTACTATTTGGGCGGATATGAAAACATCATTTTTTTATACGAAAGAGTTTTAATACATATTTTGTCTTATATAATTCATTCATCTATCAAAATCCAAAACTCAGGTCTTTGGGAACTCTACCAGCTCTATGGCGCTCTTATATCCAGTATATAACGTTGATATTATTTTCAAAAGTGAATTCTGAATAGTTTCAGAAGTTATAATATAGTAGGCAACTTAAGGAAATCTATCTATCATATTGAAATATTTTTGCCAAAATACGTACCTCAGAGTATTGAACTACTTTTTGATCACTAGTTTCTAGAAAATTGGTGTTCAAGAAGTGTAAATTTTTTTTTTATTTCAACACGATCATTTCTGACCTCATACTCATCAAGAATATTTATGCAAAAAGTATTGTGAAATTCATGAAAAGTAACATGTGATCTTCTATAATATTCACCTCTGACGTAATTTTCTGCATGCAACAGCGACACCTACTCAATTATCAACAAGTCTGAAATTGAACCGAAGAAACCGGTGGATACCTTTTTTTTATTTCAGCAACACAATATTCTGCATTGACTTTTATGCCGGAATTGAAGTTTTGAAAAATAACTGTTCTATTCAAAAATACGGAATTGAAAAGACAACATTTGTAGATAAGTGTGAGAATCCTCAAAAATAGGTCGATTTCGGAGAATCGATGTAAAAATGAGAATTTTTAGGATAAAACTATCAACGTTTATGTCATTTTTTTTTCTTGCCGAAATTATGATAAAGTACCGTTTGAAATTTGGAGGAATAGCTCTTGTATTCAAAGAGTTGGAAATAAACAGACAATATTTTGTAGATAAGAATGTTTTGAGTTAGAAACACCAAAAATCGGTCGATTTGTTTGTGTTTGAATTTTTTATGTTGAAGTTTCAAATTTTGATTGTAATAAAGTCAAGTCAAGATATACTATTTTTGAGAATAGTATCCTTAATGAATCAATATTAGCAATAATGCACTCAAAAACACTTACGGAACTTCCAAAGTGCAAATTCCTCTCCTAGTGTTATTGACTTTTCCTCGGTGGACACCCTGTAACTGAGCTGCATCAACGAAAACGAAAGTAACGGCAAAAACTGCAAACGCAGCTATAATTGCTTTGTATTGCCACATGTCTCTGGCTGACTTTCAGAAACTAGTAGAACGGATGCTGTGCAGAGATAGTGTTTATGGAGACCTACCTACTTCTTTTCGAGCTACACTACAACCACACTGAAAATTATATTTAAAATCAACAAATCTTTTTCACTGCCAGAGGTGGGGGTCAGCCGATAGCTTTGATGCCAGTTGAATATTTAAGATTTTTATTTGTTTCGTTGTTGGTCGTGTTCTTATCTGTATAAACGAGGGGTGGTCGATATTTTCTTCCTTCTTTAAAAGTGGCATGGAATATTTTTGAGCTCACATAACAGAAGTTATTATTACATTTTCTTCAATTTCATCGTTTTTCACTTCTAAGAACACTAATCTACAAATGGAAGTGGAAAGGAGAACATAATTTGAATACAAACGTTGCCACTGAGTTGCAACCAATCCACACGTATACAATAGGGTATTTTAAACTGTATCTATCCAATAAACGAAGCAACCCAAACAATGATAGATGCGTGATCAAAGCATGATCCCCAAGCACATTTGCATCTATTCGGTAAAATAAACAAGCCTCCCTACAAGTCAAAGTGGTTAGTTTCGTTTTAACGCCTTTGGCGTGTAAATAAGTATGTTGTTTGTTTCTGAGAGAAAGATTTCCTTTTTTGATAGCGACCAAAATACTTTGGGCATCGAGTTGACCAATATCTAGGACGTGTGACTCTTGATATAATAGATCTGAGGAGTATTTATAATTATTTCCATGAATTATTTTCGGAGGCCATTTTTGAATCATCTCTGAATTTTCTACACATGTTTTATTAATACCATCATATCTAATAATTCCATAGCTCAGACGAGATTGACCGAGGGAAAAGTACAAAATGTTTGGATGTGAACACAAAAAAAATGAATGTCGCCGAAATATTCTCATATTTTTATAACATTGATCATTTGCATACCCCTCCTAAGATGCCAGTCAATTATTATACCAGGGTATTTAGTACTTTCTTATTCAGTTATTTCAATTGTATTGCTTTCGTCATCTGGAATCATTAGGCAATTCATTTTGATAAGATGTGAATGAAAGGTATTTTGTTTTTTATACTTACTGTCAATTAGTAGTAATCGAACTAAGTTTTCAAGAGTTTTTTTCTAATATATTTCCCTAAAATGACACATAGTATTCCATTGTCACTGATTCACTCATAGAGAGAGAGAGAGAGAGAGAGAAATATTCCTTATTGTCTGAAGAACAAAAATTCTTATTGACAAAGTGTATCTTATGTCAGTAGTTGAAAAAAATAGACACATAACAAAACACATACCAGTCAGAAG
>WOGR01007223.1:0-12532 GCA_015342045.1 Leptinotarsa lineolata
TAGGACTTTTTGATTAAAGTGGCAACGCCGCAATACTGAAAATATTTTAGATCGATTGAACAGGTAGGGAAATGTGAGAGGTGGAATTTTCAGAAAAATCATGCTTTGCGTTTTTCAGAAACGTCTAACCTATCATCGACCGTGAGTCACGCTGTATAATACTCATCAAGTCTAAACGGTCCTAAGATCTTTTAATATTTGCAGAAAAAAAACAATTCTAGGAGCAAGAGTTTGGAATGGCCGCGTGTCTGTTGACCAATATAATTGATCGTGTCTACAGCGGTGTTGCCAAGTGTATTAGTGTATTTTAAAAAAGTTACGAAGTGTCGAAACCATTTACATATATTGAAGAGGGATATTCGACTGGGTGGCAATATGGCTAATATACCAGTAACGTTGAGTTTCTTATATGTACATACTAACAGTTTTTATTGGGCATACATACAAAGTGAAATATCAATTTTGAACAAATAAACTAGAAAAAATTTGAACTATTTTCAACAAACATCGATATATCAGTTAGAATGATGAATTGGACTGAATTACACATTGAAATATCATTAAAGTAATATAAGGGAGGCGCCTGAGGTGTAGGTGGCTGTGATTTCAAATCTAAATATTGTTTTCAAATCTCAACAACTTTTCTAAATGAACTTTTTCAATAATGTCAAAAATAAGGGTAGTTTACTCTTGATCAAAATTTCTATTTTTTGTTCTTCCTTGTACACCGTTCGAAAATTTAAAATTTTGCACTTCCTATCGTTCCCCGTATTTTCAGGAGAATCGTAAAAAACAATTTTCCGGGTACAATAGACTCCTTCCACTCACAATCAGGATGCAATCCGACATAGTAGAAAATTGTGAATAGCGTGAGGACTGTCTAATTTGGATGTGCTAATGGGAGCACAATGTAGTAAATGAGTATACGGAGCAACTCTCCTAAAGAGTTGGTTCATCCTGAAACAGCTCCAAGTCATGCAGATACTAGAATTGTTAGTGAAGATAAGCTAGTGATCATTATATGATAAAATATTGCGAGAAAGATTCGATATTTAAAAAATAATACAAATTATGAATCATCAAAAAAATTGCTTTTCAGCTGCAAGAAAACCCGGAGGAACCTGCAGTACCACATCATTTGAAGATCTTGATCTACCAATGTCCTCTCTTTCATAAAACAAAATGTAGGGTATCTCCAGAGGCTCCACTAAATTCAAAACATCACCAGACACGACCTGTGCCTCCGGTTTCCGGGGTGCCACAGTTATACCCTCGAGTATTTCTGAGCGCAACGAATAATGGCAATAGTGAGATGCAGGCAATAGTGAGCTGCAGATGATTATTATTATTATAATATTGTACTCTCATCTATCTATACAGGTACATTTCACGACAAGCCGTGATATAATGTAATCTGTTCAATAAATTTATGAGTTTGATTCAATTCGAACTATATTTTCTTCTTCTTTGAGCATGGCTATTGAAGCTTGTTTTTGAAAATGTTTTCACTAATGATTCATTTTTAACTTTTTTTCATCATTGGACATGCTCCTCAGATGTGTAATCGGAGTTCAAAACGAAGACTCATGAAATTTGATGTTCTATCGGACTCGAATGTCTGCGTAATAAGAAAAATTACAATAGATTTAAAAAATATAGGTTATATGTAGAAGTTTTATCATGGTACGAAAACTGTCTCGTGAGTTACATCAGAAACTACTTAAAATTTCCTTTCTCATTCTATTGAAGTTCCGAATTCACCCTGACTATAAGAATTACATCCTGAAACAGGACCAAGTCGTTCGTAAACTGGAATTGTGTAATTTCCGCCAGTTTACGACTCGAACACGGCGGATAATCTAGCATATGCTGGTCCAGGCACACTTGATTTGATTGGATTTCAGTAACAGTCGTCTGAAGACTCGATAATTGTTTGGTGATGGGCAAGTTCCTCATAGACAGCAGAACAATTATTTTCCTATTTCGTGAGCTTCCGGGGGATTTTTGTTCTGTGCGGATTTGGAAACAGCAACATTTCGAGAGGTAGTCAACATGGATCGAATGTAACTGAATTCTAAGACCAATAGGTAATATTCTACACTCTTCAAATCAGATTCAGATAGAAATGATTGAAAAAAACGGCTTGAATAAATCAAAGCTTCAATATTGAGAAAATAATTGATTTTTGAAGGGTATCATGCAATGAATGCTTGATGCGTATCAATATATTATTCGTGAATTGTATTTGAATGTCATTTTGGAAGGTATACAATGAAATTCACATAGAAATTTATCTAACTTGTCAAAAACACTTTGTATTATGGATTATACCTAAACACCTCAAAACGAAAACTATATGAATTTCAATGAAAATATACTCCATTTGAATGATGTTTCAGGAGCTTCGTCTATTCCTCATCTCAAATCTTTATAAAAAACTATTAAAGATTGACAACCATTTTGTAAAAGTTGATTCAAAATATTGCTTGAGAAAGTTATTGTATAGGGAAGCACGTGTTGCGATTTTGTAAATTTTCTTGAGTGAAAATGAAAATTGATTTTGATCATGGTGTGTAGGCTCCCACGGCTAGTGTCTAATAGATTGTCCGATGTTTCCGAAACTATCAGCCGTGGTCTGCAGGTTTTTATAAGTGACAGTTTGCTCATCGCAGCCAGTCAAATTACTTCGACCGTTTTTGTACCGCCTTTGATAGTGTCTGCTGCAGTAGCAGACGAAACTTCAGGTATAAAAACCTGCATATCACCGAAAACAACGGAGAATTTATTAAAATTTCAGATTTCGAAATCTGAAAGGCATATTTTGCATACACAGTAGATTGGATGTTGTGAATTTCACTTTGATCGACATTTTTCTAGTTCAGCTTCATTTCTCAGGAGAGATTGTCATTGAATAATGGTTAAAAAGATTGTGTATATTCTCAATAGCATGCAATACTTTTTACAAGTGTCTTTTAGTATCATTTCTGTTTCGCCATCGGCGTTGGCATTGTCCCATTTCATCATATATGCACCATCTCTTGAAAAGAACAATAGTGAGGAATTGTGTGTTCTTGACGTAATTGAAATGGCTGCATAAAAAACTTCCATTGAATTGTTACCAAAAAAATTGGCTCAGCAATACGACATAGCATATTCTGATTTTCTCAGCTGGTGTTGACCAAAAAACGTCAAAGGTAATTTCAGAAGAGAAATCAAAAATATGGAACTCGTCAACTTTGTGGAGCAAGTTTTCAATGATAAAGTCGAGTGCGCTCGTTGAAAATGGTGTTGATACAAGCAAATATTTCAAGGTTATAGCATTCTTGAAGCAGAAAAGTGAAAAGTGTAGGCCCAAAAAATTAGAAACTCTTACATTTGAACAAGCCTGACGGCATGAAGAGCTGTGTTAATGAAATATTCGTTAGGTAATATGAATGACCCTCTTAGTATTTTCAAAAATAACGATATGGAGGTCACATCTTGCTCAGCAACAAAAATGCTTGGTCACAATGTAGATCACAAACTTACGTGAAATCCACATATTGAAAAAAAATTGTCACGCACTAAGATTCATGCGAAATCACTGCAGCAAGAAAGTTTTACTAAGTCTGTACTATGCGACCATCAATTTTCATATGAGAAACGGAATTTCAAACTGGGGGACGGGATCTTCTGCACAAAGAGTTTTTATACTTCAAAAATTTGCCATCAGAATCATTGATGATCTGGAGTGGCAAACAGTCATGTAGAGATTCCTTCAAAAAATTGACAATCGAATCGACAAAATCATAGTTACTCAACTCGATCGAAAAACTTATTGGTAGCGACTGCACATCGAACCGCATTTTTTCAAAAAACTCATTCCTACCTTGGACCAAAATTTTTCAATATGTTAGACAGCACACTAAAAGACTCACCTGATATTTCGATTTTCAAAGCACGATTGAAAGCCAATCTAATCGAAAAAACTGCTATAACATTAATGAATTTTTTGTAGATCAATAAATCTTCACCCTAGCCGGGCAGCTTTTTTTAAAACGTTTCACCCTTCCATTTGTATGTTAGACAGTAAAATGTTTATTTTTCTTGAATTTGTAATTTATTATATTCATGTTTTACACCCTATTGATGTCTTCCTTGTTACTGTGTACTATTTTATAAAAGAAATTTTTATACTTTTCAACGAGGAAAGTAAATAAATATTGATATTATTATTCATCAATGAAAGGCATTGAATCGATAAAAATATCATTGATTGGTCTGATTCCAAATATAAAAACGAAAACAGGTCGTTCTTTTTGCATTGGTGGAAAAAACATTGACTATTTCGATAAATACGTTGCATGACGCCCTTCTATCATCAATTATCAACGTTTTCTTCTGGAATGCTCAAATTATAAATGCAGTTCCAACCCAGTTGGTATGAACACGTTTGGGAAAGTGCCTACTACCATTGCTGAGTTTCTGAACCTCCTGGAACCGAAGAAATATACAGGTCACTATTTCAGAAGGTCTTCTGCTTCTTTGCTAACAGAATCGAGAGCAAATATAAAGGATATTGAGAAGCAAGGAGGATGGACGTCTACAACAGTAGCTGAGGATTACATCGATCAATCTATTTCTTATAAAAAGGCTATTGCTGAAAGAATAATTCCAACAGCTAGCTCCAGCGATACAGCATTGTCCTCTTCACTTCAAGAATTAAATGTTAACGCCCATGAAATTGTCAACCCAACTAGTTCAAGGCTACAAGGCTCTTCAACATCGTAAGCTTCAAAATCAGCAGTTGTTCTAATTGTACTTTTCACGTAAGTGTTCATAAATAATAATAATAATGTAAATAATGTATATAATACGTTTGTAACAGAATTTGATTGTATCTATATCCATTGCTCATAACAAAACTTCCTTGAAAATTGAATAATTATGTTTTGTTCATTGCTATTTGGTCGAAAAAAATCGTGTTGAAACTACTTTCAACACTAGTGGTAAACTTCTTCGTAAACATCATCTTTCAATACTCTTGACAACCATTGAAAATGTCACTTTTAATGACAGTTATACAAAAAAAAAAATTTATCCCAGCAATCCAGCAAATTCTCAGTAGCCTATTCCATTGATTTTTTGTACTCTATCTGAAATTTGGAAAATGGATCTTCATTTGAACAGAAATCAGAAAATTGTAAGAGTCCATGAGATGATGAATAATATGATAAATACAACCAAACCTGGAAAATATTAAAAACAATTTCCTTGTTATGTGACAATGATTGAGGAGGCAAAATAATACACTTTCATCTGAAATATTTTTCACTGGCACTTCACGATCACTGCGTGAGTTTCACTTGGAACTATTCCACCTGGCCATAAATTGTAATTGTTGTTGTTAGTTCTGAAATAATGGCGACAATTTCCTCAGGCAGCGTCAAGCAGTTGGGTCACACATGTAACCCCTATTTCCTGCCCGAATAAGCAACGGTGTCAACCACAGAACCGCAGAACGTGAAGAATTTTAATTACACACTGGATTTAATTAGATAAACTCCACGACTAGTCTCTTGTCACATCGTGAACTAGTGTTCCCTTGTTTGGATTATAATTGACATTTTTTCTTTAGAAGAGAATACGTTGGTATTGAAACATACTATGAATAGAGAAACAAATTCTGGAAAAATTATACAAAAAAACGAATCTACATATTCTCAATTGAGGTAGAATTTCAGGTTGTGAGAAAGAGAAGAAATTACTTTCTGAAACTTTTGCTACTCTGCAGAAAGCTAAATCGTGAAAGGTTAGAATAATAATAATAATAATATTTCCTGAACTGTTTCGTCCGCTGTTTGACTCGTAATCATCCAAAGTGAATAACAATAATGAACAGTATTCAATTTTATTTGATATTAGATGGAAATGGAAAATATGTCTTTCACTACGTAAAAATAATTGATATGTTGGAATGCGAAAACTTGACTTTATCATATGTGTCCTACAGTATCTACGGAAAATTTGAAAAAATACTCTGTGCTGTTCTAGAATTCAAGAACTTCAAATATATCAAGGTAATAATTCAAAAGAAAAACTTCCTGACATCGAACAGTAGCTGTGCAATGTTTTGTGCATCTGTCATGAATTGGTTTCGACAAAATATAATATTTAGACAAAAAACTAGTGAGCTTTCGAAATTATCTCAAGAAATACAATATGGCTCATCTGTATACAGGCCGTTTCTTTTATCATGTGGTAACATTGGTATATTCTAAACCGTAACAGATACGAAGACGATTAAATGGAAAAAAGGTAACTGTCATCGGAAACAATACAATGGTCGAAGAAAACTTATGAGGACTTTCCAACTTCTCGAGTTATACGAGGAAAACCAAAACTGCTGGTTTTCATTTTTTTCGAATGGAATTGTTATTTCGGAGAATATCAAAAAAAATGGAAAAGGAAAATGTTATTGTATTCGAAGTGTACTATGACGATATAATAATAATAGGTCTTTATTTCCCAGGTAACATTAGTGAAGGTAACAATAAATAAATATTCTAATTTATGGAAAAAAGCTGAATATCAGCTGATTGTCTCAGGAGATACAACCTCTGTTTTTCATCTCAGGCTAGAACTAAAAATTAAAAATAAAAATTTGAAAAAGATAGTAAAAAAAAACAAAAAAAAACCACTGAAACATTAATTTCCAGTTGCTAAATAATAATTTGGTAAATGAGTGTGCTAAACATATATTAAACACAGAATAGGAATATGTATATGTATTAGTAATTATACGAGGACATAACAACATAGCAACATGAAAGATAGAAGTGATGAGTATGTGTTTTATATGTATCGGGTATTTGTATTTGCTCTGGCATAATATATGGGAAAATGAAAATCATTAACAACAATTCTCATGAATAGCTAGCTTACATTTCTTTCAAGAATTTTTGTTTTAATGCTTTTTCAAATTTTGCCGTAGAAATTAGCTTCACTTCGTCAGAGATTGAGTTAAGCCCTTGTACGATCTCTAATGAAGAAGATTTTTTGAAAAGTTCTGTCCGGTGAGCGGGAATCGTGAGTCTATCTCTATGGCGAATATTAATGTTGTGTATATCGGTGCGGTAGCACAACTTGCTGTACAGATACTGGGGAACTTTCTTTGTAATGATTTTGTGGTGAAGACAGGTAGTATGTGAAGATTGTCGTTTAGCCATATTCAACCAGTTGGCATCTTTGAGTTTTAGCGATATATGCTGACCATGAATTAATCGCAGGCAATTGTTTTGGACAACCCAAATTTTTCGTTTGTCTTCGTAATCAATACAAGGTCCATAAACTGCACTTCCAAAGTTGAATCTGGATAAAACTCGAGAGTCACAGAGTATGGTTTTCACTTTTTTGGAGGCAGTGTCTTCTAGCATGAGTCTGTTTATTGTTCATATAGGCAATACTAATACATTTATCGATATAACGTTTCAATTTCAACTCAATGTCAAGAATAATACCTAAATTTTTTGCATGTTCGATCGGTGTGAGAACGTCATTATCAACAGTTACGTGAAAGCCGTTTACTGCATTTTTTGTGTCAAAGACAATGACTGAACTATTCATAGAACTGATTTGTAGAAAGTGCTTCTTAGAAATGAATACCTATGAAGATATATCTTCATTTAGTAATTGCATTGCAGTATTCACATCAGATGGGTAGAAAGAGAGGTGCAGCTGTGTATCGGCAGCGTAGAAATCGATTTTCGAGTGCTTTACCACTTTCACAAAGTTTGAAGTATATAATATATATAGAAGAGGACCTGAGATGGATCCTTGTGGAACACCGCGACTTAGCTCTATCAGATCGAATATGGTATTATCTAGCTTGATCCTAATAAATAATAAATATTCGATGAAACGTTTCGTGTCAACATGGCCACCATCAACTTTTTTTCATTCGGACCTGTCTTTTTCATTACAGATATTGATGAAGCGATGAATTCACAATGCAAGAGTATATCACATTTAATATTTCCATAGCGTTGCATTTGAAATAACTACCATCATCAGTGACAACAATTTAAAATTACGATCCCGTCGTTATCTCTTTTATGAATTGTTTCGATTTCTTCAAAATATAATCCAGACAACCCAATGAATTCAACAAGTAGGTACCCTTACACATTGAAAATTCGTACTATTTTGTTTTGGAAATTTTTGTATTACCATAATCCTCCTTTCAATGCTCTTGAACGCGTAGGCTTTGCTTGGTTTCTATGGCAGGAAAAATAAATATTCAATTCAATTCAATTATTATCCCATTATGGAATAGAAATCTTTTTTTGATTTTGCCTATCTAAATAGCATATCAGTCCTTTCATTATTTGAATACATCTTTGATATGTCTGACAGTTCTCAACAGATATCAACATCGCTTTCATTTTTCCTGCCACAGAAACAAGTAAATGAATTGAGATGCTATTTGATCATACCAAATTATACAACAATCGAATTTTGACAAAAACTGATATTTTCGTTACTTCCAGGATTGAGAATTATAAAAATATCACGAATTATAATTGATTAGAGAGAAATAAGCCTTGAAAGAAGAATTACAGCAATGCAAAAATTTCCAAGACGAAAAAGTACGAATTTTCATTGTGTTAGGGTACCTACCTGTCGAATTTATTGGGTTTTCTGAATTATATTTTAGAGAAATCGAAACAATTTACAAAAGAAGTAACGACAGGATCGTAGTGTTGAAAATGGTGTAATGACCAAAACTAGGCAACAAATAAAGAACTATTGTGGAAAATAGACAAAAGTGTGTTTTTATAGTGTACTTTCAGTGAACATGAATTTTCACAAAATAAACAAGTCACCAATCAAAAAATATCTGGGTAGTTGAAAGAATTAATCCTGATATCCTAGACTTCAACACAAGTTAATCATTGATTCTCTCTCAAAAAAGACGTAGATATCTGACAGCTGAAATTGAGGTTTCTGTCTGAAAACAGAGAGGATTTTATAAGGAATTACTATGCTTCATGTATTATTGACTCGAAGTAGAAGACTGCCACCATTTTTATCAAACAAAAATTCAGTTCAAATAACTAATAGTTTGAAAGACATTTGTGAAATGATTTGAATTGAACTATGCGACATGTGGAGAAGTTGAAGTTCATTCATTGTATGGATTTAAGAGACATTGAATGAAAATATGTTTTATGTATTCTTGAGATGCCCAAACGATAAATGAACGGAACAAAATATAATATTTGATGATATCAAGGTACGGGTGGAACATGTACATTGTTGTTATCCACTGTCAGTTTCTGTAGAACTATCTCCTTTTTATGGATATTTATGCAAATTCGTAGTGAATTCTGAATTTCAGTAGGAACTTGTGTAAATACAACATACGATTCGAATTCATAGTTTTTTCGATTCAGAACCGTCAGTTGAGAAATGTCAATCAAGATTGAAAATAATGATCAAATGATCAATTTTGTGGAATACTCTTTGAAACACTCCCTGAAAGCAAACCAATAGGGCAGAGAAAAGCACTGCTGAGTGTTGTTTATGGATACTTTTTCAATTTTATGTGAATTTCCATACATGAATATGGAAAATTTCACCCCTATGAGAGAACGATACGGTTGTCAGTTGTTTGAAAGTGTATTATATTCTCAGCTTCCATTTTTTTTTTTCGATATGCAAAATGTTGGCTACCATTTCATTTGAAACGCTAACACGTGCCAAAATCTGAGTAATTTTCATCCCTCAATGCTTTATGCAGATACTTACGAGATTTTATTATATAAAGAACACTAACACAAAAGGATTTTTTTCATTACATACGAACGTATAATCAAGACAGACTTTTTAGCCAATTCAGTGTTAATGAACGCACTGTTCGACATCAGTTTGCGAAAATTCGTTCTAGTGATTTCAGTTTCGAAGATAAGCCTCGAAGTGGTCGACCTATATTGATTCAGGACGAGGATTTGAGGATCCTGGTGGAGACTGACCCATCACAAACGGTGGGTGGGATGGCGGATGAACTGAGCGTCAGCCCCCATGCGGTTTTTGATAGTTTGAAACGTATTGAGAATGTCAAAAAGCTCGAAAAATGGTTGCCACACAATTCAAACGATTCACAGAAATTGTCACGTTTCGAAGTATGTTCTTCTTTGCTTTTGCGCTAACATATTGATCCCATTTTGAATCGGATCGTCACGTGTGTTGAAAAGTGGATCCTCTACGACAATAGGAAATATTCAGGATGGTGTTTGGACACTGATGATCCACCCAGACACTTGTCAAACGCGAAAACCCATTAAAAAGACCATAATTTCTGTATGGTGATCAGCAGCTATTGTGATTCACTATAACTTTCCGCAACCGATTTCAACCATCACATCAGAGCCCAATTCTGGTGAAATCGATGAAATGTACCAAAACTTGCGTTAACAGCAGCCAGCACTGGTTAATGACAAAGCCCCACTGCACGTTTCACAAATGAACATGCAAAAATCAAACGAATTCAGCGTCGAATTCCAGACCTCTCGCCACCTGACTACCATCTTTCCAGAACCTTCGCCAACCAGGACCAGGCAAAAACCGCCTTCGTCGACTTCATCGAATTCCAAGCACATAAATTCTATGAATCGAAAGAGTTATAATTTTAGGAGTGAATAATTTTTAGGAAAGGAAGTTTTTGGCTTTCCACTATTCTATCTTGATACAAAAATTTGTGGGAATATTCCAAAGAGAGGAAGGAAGCAATCATTTTCAAAAAAAGTAACTCTAAACACAGGTACGTACATAATGCAAAGAAGTAACTTTCAGTCACAAAATGGAAGAAAGAGCCCATCTGACACAGCTACTTTCATATAAACATTGATTTACATGAAAGAAAAAATTATTTTGAAACAAATTCTTTCACATGAACACTGAAATATACAGCTATTTAGTTATGCAAAATCATAAGAGGATTTCAATCACAGTTGGATATGTTTCAATTATATATCCATGAAGTGCAATTCTGATAACTACATTAACGGTCCCCAGTTCATGCAATTTTTGGGCATACGCTATTTGAATGGATAAAAAGAAGATATGAATACACTAACTATATTTTTGAGTTACATACATCTATTGCAAAATCTACGTGTTTAGCAGAGTTAGTCTTTCATTCGATTTAGTTTTGTGAATACCTTCTGTTATATAAAAGATACTGTAATATAGTTTGATGTACCAGAATAACTGATGGAGCTACCGAGTACAGAAACGTGTCTTCAACAAAAGTTGTTGGGAAAATTGTATAGCGATCAACGTGTCATTATTTGTCATTGAACCAAAGTTATGGTGCAGTGAGGGGTTGCCTTTTATATTTCAGAATTAGAGAACAAAAACAAATATTTAATATCGAAAATCACTTCATTGTTTTTCAAAATATTTCCCATGAAGATCTATACACGTTTGCATGCGTTCAAACCAATTCTCGAAGCACTTTTGCCACTCTGATTGAGGTATTTTCAAAACATGCATTCTGAATGCAGCAACCTCTTCTTCAGGTGTCGAAAAACGTTGACGTCTCAGTTTGTTTTTTACGTACGGGAATAAAAAGAAGCCATTCGTTGCCAAGTTAGGACTATACAGCGGACGATTCATCAAATCGATGTTTTGGGTGCTCAAAAATGCAGTTGTTTGAGCCGATGTGTGAGAGCTCGCATTGTCGTAGTGAACAGGGATCCGTCTTCGGCGGTTGATTTTCCTGATTTTTTGGAAGATAACTGACAAATAGATGGTTTTGTTCCACTCAGAATTGACTGTTCTGCGTTATTCTAGTGGTACGGTTGCGACATGTCCAGTTTCTCCGAAAAAACAGGCGACCATTTGTTTGGAAGTGCATCGTGCGCGAGCAACTTTCGTTGGATTTGGCTCATCTTGAAACACCCATACAGCTCATACGCGTAAATTCACGATTCATCACCTGTCATGATGTCATAGACGTGTTTGGAAGCACCGCGATCGTATTTTTTGAGCATTTCCTCCGGCTAATCGACACTAGCCTTTCTTTGAGCGATTGACAAATTGTGTGGGATCCAACACGAACAAATTATTTTGACAGTCAAATGTTTATGCAATTTTGAATATATGCTGGTCCCACTAATACCTAAGGTTGTCTCAATATCAGGCTAGGTCACATGACGATCTTGCAATATCAGTTCGCGCACAGCATCAATGGTTTTCGGAAAAACAACTGATTTTGGATGACCTTCACAAAATTCCTCTTAAAGTGAACTACGATCACGATTGAATTCACCATACCATCGATAAACACTGGTCCTTGATGAAGCTTCATAGCCAAAAATTGAATTAAGTTCATCCATGCACAGTTGCTGAGTTAATCCACGTCGAAAGTTGTAAAAAATAATCGCACGAAAATGTTCACGATTCAACTCCATTTTTGGGCCGATATGAATCTTTTAAGTTACTGTAAACAACACAAATAGCGCACGTATGTCAAAACGTTATGAATACG